>CAUYSK010079074.1:0-44277 GCA_963575035.1 Avahi laniger | reverse complement strand
CTGGTACCAGTCTTCACCACTCAACCAAAATGGTCTCTTGAATATCTGTAATTTCTTCTTTACAGGCTTCTTTCAGTTCAGGAGTATATTTAAAACTCAATATTCACATCATGCTAGCCCCCAAACACTGTCATGAAGTGTCCCAGTGTTAAGCTATGAATTTCCCTTTCTCCTTTCCCCGTCCACCACCCTACTTGCATGAGTATCTCAGACCAGCTTGCTTGTATCTGTCTACTGCCCCTGTCCACCTCAGGAGGTCCACAGATAAAGGAACTTGGTACTCAGATTTTCATGAAGCTACAGCACACATTATCTACCACCTGACTGTGAAGAAGACAACCACGCTTTACAAGCCAACGTAAAGACTCTTCTCATCACATTTACTCTCCCGTAGTCTCACCCCTGTAGTGCACTTCTTTAACTCAAATTTACACCCCAAAGTGAGAGTTCTCCTCTTCATCCTAGACCCCTTTACGGGACCTGAGCCTTGTAAAACTACTTCTCTCTCACACATATACATATAGTATATATGTATGTGTGTGTGTGTGTATACATATGTATACACACATATTGCACACACAATTATGGTATATGTGAGTGTGTGTCTGTATTTCTTTTACACAAACTTTCCCAAATCATCCATATCTTTGTGAATTCTCCTTTTACTGTGGAACATAATGCATCCTGGGGTGTTTCATAAGAATTATGCTTCCCAGGTAGCTCTTTAAGGATGTGGTGGCTGACCTATGTTCCTCCAGCTTGTACATCAGGATTAGAAAGTAGGATAGTGTCTTCATTTTTCTTTTATTCTGCTTTTAGATATTTTGTGTATATACAAGGAAGAGGGTAGTTTCCTGCTGTGGGCAGAAATGTCCACTAGCATGACACTCCTGACCTTTCTCCTACCATCTCACATAATTCTCCCCAGGGGGTGGAGATATGACTTACCGCTAAATAAGCAGTAGAAATAGAGTCTTCTCTCTTCTACCTCCAGGGAGCCGAGCTGTGTGCAGGAAGCATGCATTCTGGTTTCCACCTCCATTTTATTTACTTTACTCGAGAAAATCTTCCATTGTGGAAACCTGAGGCAGTTCAGTTCTATCAATAGCCGAGAGTAAATCTAGTTTCAGACTAGATTTCAGACTAATTTTTGGAAGCTCATTGTAGTTGTACACTTTGGCCACATGTTCTGGTAACAGCTGGACTCAGACAACCTCAAGCTTGGTTTTGTCATTAACTAGCTATGTGAACCTTAATCGCTTCATATGTTACATGGAGAAAATGATGATACTTTATTCCACAGAGTTTTTTATGAAGATTAAATAATTTAGCAAAATTTAAAATATTGTACAATGTGATTGGCTCATAGTTGTTGCTAGTTGATATTAAAAACCAGTGTGATCCTTTGGTCTTCATAGGCTGTAATCTGTTTACTTATGTCTCAAGTAGTTCAGCTAGAAAAGAGGGGTTATATGTATTTGTTCCCCCCTCAAACTCCAACACAGGTCACATTCCTTCTTCTTATTATTAAATCAAACAAACAAAAACCCTGCTCCTTTGTGGGTCACACTATTTGACTGTTCCATCCTCAGTTCATTCTTGTCACTGTCAGGCCTTGGCTTTCCAGATAGCCCTGCTGCTTCCAGACAATGGTTCTTTGTCTTTTTGTCAGAATCTTCAATGGCATGTCAGACTCTCATTTTCTAGATTTTCACACCAGAAGATACGAATAATATTTCTGACCATTTTCAAAAATGCTATCACTTTACTGGTCGTCCTGTATAATTTTATTTGTGTCTATTCCAGCTGCCTAAGGATTATACCAATACTTGACAAAATGAGTTCTCAAGCTCAGAAAATTTGATTTGCTTTACTTATTTACTTATTAATGTTTGTGGCTATACCTACCAAGATAGCAACGTATACACCATTCTCTTTTCTTGGACTGGCTCATTCACTTCTGTCCCAGTTCTCAAAAGTTCCAATTAAAACCACCCACCTCTACAACTAAAGCCACCCACCTCTAATTCTTCTTTAATTCAGAGTATTTTTCTGAATTAAATAGTTTTACACTGTGCACTATTTCAATTTCTAATTTTAGTATATTGCTTTCCAGTTGCTTCAAGTTTTTTTTAGGAATGTGTTCAGAATAACTAAAAAAATAATAATATTATGAAGAACAGAAAATAATTTTTTCTCTTTTTTCCTCCCCCCATCTTCAAAGAATCTACTTTCTCTTTTAAAATAGTGGATGTGGTTTTAATTTGCATTTCCCTGAAAGCAAAGAACTAAGTACACTTTTTAATTTCAGAAAACATATTTCCTTTTTTTCCCCTGAATTTAAAATTTTGCTCGCTGAGAAAATGAGAGAGTTAAAAAAGTCAATGCTTTTTTATGTTGGTAACGTATCTGTGGCTTAGTAGAACCAGCATTTATACAATATAATAATAAGGACAATTATCGAGTCTCTTTAAAAAAAGTTAAAAACATAGAAATTGTATTGGCTGTGATAACACTATAATTCATTGGTCAGAATACTGTAGCTACACTGCCATTATTTGTTTCAAAAGACTCATTAGGAAGCTAATGATTTTTCTCTTTGAGTTATTGTGCTCCTCTGAATACTCAGCGAAGCCTTTGGCAATTCCCTTGATCCAAACAATCTGCCTTTGTTTCTGTGAAGGAACACTAGGCAAATTATCCTGGGGAAATCATAGATACTTAAAAAGAAGTCGCCATATAATTTTTAATATAATCACTTCTGGATTATTTACTACGGAATATTGTATAATACCGTTGGCAAGCAGGGTTTTAAACTTAAAGAGACCCAGGTTCAAATCCAATTCCACTTCATATTTACTGATGTATGTATGTTCATACTTGAAAAAGTTATTTAGTCTGATTTTGAGTCTGTATACCTGGCTGACAAAGAAAATAATATCTGTCTTATAGGAGCATGATGGGCAATGGTGAACAATATATATCAAGCTACTCTTGCTGTAATTGACACCTCACTGGGGCTTAATAAGAAAGCTATTGATAGTCTTCAAATTTCGGAGTGCTGAAGGTGCCTTGCTGGAGAAAGTAGCAAGGTACAAAAGGCTGGCTCTGTGCCTCAAAGTGGGGCTGACACTGTGTTTCCCCTGTTGGTGAGATCTGAAATAGAGCCAGCTATGGTAGCTCCATTCCAAGACGGCTCCCCAGTGAACCCACATCCCTTGCTGTTTACTATTTTTGCAATCCTCTTCTATATGGAGTCTGGGCTAGCCCTGTTAAACCCACAGAATGTGGCAAAAGTGACACTAAATGACTTCGGTTAGGTTATAAGAAGCTTTTAAACTTTTCCATTTGTCTCTTGGAATATTTGTTCAGGGGAAGACAAGCCAGAATGTAAAAACGTCTTATGATCCTATGAGGGCCATGCTGTGAGGAACTCAGCCGGTCACAGAGAGAGAATATGGAGACACAGGGTAGAGGCTGGCCAGGCCTCAGGTGTTCCAGCCATCCCAGCCCAAGTGCGGGGAACGTGAATGAAAAAACACATCGTGGGCATTTCAGTGCTAATGGATTCCACATGGGGAAGACATGAGGCCCTCAGTTTATGTCTCCAGCCAGTGCTGTTCCAGCCGCCCCCAGCTGTTTGAGCTGACTCACCTCACACTGCGGAGCAGGGACTAAAATCACTGCAGCCTGCCCAAATTCACGATCAACAGAAACCATTAGACAAGGTAAGGACTGTTGTTTTACTCCACTAGCCTTTGGTTTAGCGTGCAGCAGCAGGTCATGAGAGCACCAGAGGAGACCACACGCTTGCTCAGCGTCCCCCCTGCCTCGCCTGCTCCCCTCCTCCCGCTCTTTTTGTCAGCAAAGCCCCTCAGTAAGTTACTTGCACTGGAAGCTTCATCCCAGCTCTTCTTCAAGATGATTCTAGCTAAAACTGGTAGGTTCTATTATTTTTCACATTTGAAAGATGCTCAGATTGAGGTACAGACATGTAAAATCATTTACTCAAAAGTTACACAGCTGAGACTTGGGAGAGCTGGTATTTGAACCTGGGCCCCAGAACCTTTGTTCTTCCCCAGAATGTTCTACCGTTCCTGGCCGGGTTACTGCTGCTTATCAAGGCTAGGATTTTGTGTTAGGCTAGTATGCTAAACCTTCAAGTCAAATACGCCTTAGAATATAAAGAGCAACCATTTATTCACTTTCTGATTTTTTTTTTTCCATTCAGAGGGTCTGTGTCTTCCACTGAGAGACAGAATCCACCATCTTGCCAAGCGTGTAAGCCTTCTGTGCGATGGCAGGACAGCACATGGGGCTGCCTGGCTGGCCGCCAAGTGCAGTGGTGTTCTGTTTGCACCATGCCAATCCTTTTGTCACTTGATAAAAAATTCAGTGTTATCTCCTCTCCCAAACATTGCTACCATCTGCCTAGGCATGAATTTGACAATGATTATGTGGTAATTGCAGCTGTGTGTCTGATGTCTGATACCAATTATTATTATATGGAATGGCCAAAGGAAATTCACTTTTAGGCATTTATTTTTTCTTAAATCCTACCCTTCTAGTCTTCCCTGCTACCCTGTCCCCCAAGCACCCTGCTGATTCTTTTGAAAATTTGCAGTGATCTTGGAAACTATTGATGTGTTCTGCTTCATAAAGGGAAAAAATATCATAAAGACCTTTCTATACATTCATCTACCAAATTAAAATAGCTCTAGGGGCTATTTTTTTAAGATCACAAAAGAGTTATTATGTGGACTGGTAAGAGTGTTCATTTAATTTTGTTAAATGGCGCCAAGATAATTTAATAGTTTTACAGTAGCATTTTTCCCAAATGTGTATGTATAAATAAGTCAGTGCTTGCATTTATGGATCTTAAGCTGTTTTTAAAGTTCTTAGGAAATAATACATAATTTAAAATAGTATGTTCTTAGCTAGTGTTGCCTGAAATGTTTGGCCAGGTTTTCTTCGATAAGAAATTCTTGAAATAGCAAAATTGTTTCAACATTCAAATTCATTAAGTACACTGTTCATGTTCATATTCCCACTATATTAGCTGTAAAATATCTGTTAATATCTGTCATCTTTTGGTGTACTAATAATTCAAAAAGTGCTTTCATACATGTGCCTTTCAGACAAACATTTTCCATGTGAAATCTCTGGCAAGATTCTTAAGGGAAAGCAATTTGAGTGGTATAAATCAAATGGCTGAGCACAACGAGAGGCTGTAGAGTCTTTTAGATGTAACAATGAAAGCAAGAAGATAGGACTCACCCTGAAAGGAAAGCAAAGCTATAAATTATTGATATAAAAATCCCTTGATATTTATCCTGGGAAGTTTTGGCAATTAACTGCCAAGTTCCTTTTAGTGAGAGTCGTAACGTTCAAAAACTTGAAAAAGATTGTGTAGGAGAAAAATAATAAATTCCATAAGTTCATAATTGGAATGGACCCTTGCTACAAAATATAGATGAAGGCTGGGTGTGGTGGCTCATGCCTGTAATCCTAGCACTCTGGGAGGCCGAGGCGGGAGGATTGCTCGAGGTCAGGAGTTCGAGACCAGCTTGAGCAAGAGTGAGACCCCGTCTCTACTAAAAAGAGAAAGAAATTAGCTGGACAACTAAAAATATATAGAAAAAATTAGCTGGGCATGGTGGCGCATTCCTGTAGTCCCAGCTACTTGGGAGGCTGAGACAGGAGGATCACTTGAGCCCAGGAGTTTGAGATTACAGTGAGCTAGGCTGACACCACGGCACTCTGTCTCAAAAATCAAACAAACAACAAAAAACAAAATACAGATGAATAAAAGAAAAATAAACATAAGTTCATCCACATTTTTATTTCATATACACATGGGAGACACCCAGAGAATTAGTAGTTCTTCAAGAGGTGACTTTGAATTTACTTTATGCAGTGTGTTCAACAAAGAACAGTAAATTTTTAGAGAAGTGACAAGACCAAAAAAAGATAAAAAGAATTTGAATCTCTGCAGGTAGAAACTTAGGGGGAAGGTAAACAAATGGCAGATAAACATCAATCAGTCAGTAAAGCTTACTGATATAAATTCTTTTGGTATCATCTCTAGGCGATGAGGGTGTAAAGCTGTGTTCCGTGGTTAATGTTTGTTCTCCCTGGTTGGGTGGTGGAGGGAGGGCAGGATAGCTTCTGACTTTGCAAATCCATGTCTTACTTTTAGGCAAATAGAGGGAGAGCAGAGAACCCTCCTGCATCTGCTCCTTCTTAATTATCTTCAGCTCAATAGTCTTCGTATTTTGGAGAGGCACGCTAAAGCCAAACACTGTTCCTCGCATCATGGAGCCTACATTGAAATGTAGGATATTTACAGCAAACACTACTTCTTTTGGAGCCTGAGTTTCATTTCTTTACTCCAGTAATTGTTGTATCCCACCAAACCTCCACTAAGTCTGCCACATCTTTACCATCCATTAATCTCCTCGTTTTCCCTCCTTTTTTCCTGCGTAGATTTCGTGGTCCATTATTGCAGTCATCCCTTGCCTACATTCTCTACTCCTCTCCCTCTGTAACACTTGCTTGGCAAAACTTCATCACAGGTACACATATTCTCTGCCCACTACATTCCTTGGGTGCTTCTGCGTAGTTAAACTTGGCTATAGAAACAAATACAATCCTGCTGACTAAACTTATTCTGTTTATGAGCACACATTTCAAGTTGCTCAGGAATCCTACTCTACTCACCTAATCAATCCACCCTTCCACCCTTTCCTGTCTCCCACTTCCTCTTTCTCACATTATCTTGATTTCCCTTTTTACTAATTCAACTATGTCAACATACAAACATTCTATAATATCTGCCATCTTAAAAAAAAACAAGATAAACAAACAAACAAAACAACTTGTTCTCTGGCTACTTCCCCAATAATCAGCCAGCTTTTCTAGTAAAATTCTGCCAAATAACTCCTTATGTTTTCTGTCTCTATGTCCTGTTTTTTCATTCTCTCTCAGTCCCACTATCACCAGCCTTTCAACTGGACTTGTCGGGATCACCAATTGCTACCACGTTGCCAAATCAAGCTGACTCTTCCATAGCTTCAAATTATTCATCTGCTCAATAGCACTTGGGATTTTCTCATTGCCTCTGGGACAGTACACTTCCCTGGTTTTCTCATTTCCTCATTGTTCATTACCCTTGTCTGCCCCCTTTTCTTTGACTCTCCCTTTAAACATTTTAGTGTCCTTTGCAACTTTCATTCTTCATCTCATCTCTTCAAACAGACTTTCTGGATTACTTTACCAACTTTCAAAGTTTTAATATATGTGGATGATTCTAGGATTCACATTTGTAGTACAAACTTTTCTCCTGGGCTCTAGACTCATATGTACAACTACTTATTAATATTTCCACCTAACAGGTGTGGCATGTACTGTCTTGGGCTTGGTTGGGCATGCTTGTAGCTCTGACTTGGGCAGTGCAAAGGCACTATATGTAACCAAAACATTTGTACCCCTGTAATAGTCTGAAATAAAACGAAGAAGGAGAAGGAGAAGGAGAAGGAGAAGGAGAAGGAGAAGGAGAAGAAGAAGAAAGAAGGAAGAAGAAGAAGAAGAAGAAGAAGAAGAAGAAGAAGAAGAAGAAGAAGAAGAAGAAGAAGAAGAAGAAGAAGAAGAAGAAGGAGAAAAAGAAATACATTCATGAGTGCACACACATACGGTTGCTAAAGAAGAAACAAACAAATTACATGCAAATGATATGATTATATATGTAGATCATCTAACAGAATCTTCTGACATACCATTAAAATTATAAGAAAGTTTAACAAGCTGGCTTATTTCAACATGAAAATATATTTTTAGGCAGCAATAAGACAATTAAAATAAAATTTTACAAAATTCACACAGGAATGGACCCATAAATAAACTGAATGGAAAAGAAATCATGGAAGTAGATTTGTGCCTTTGTTAGGACTTGCCATATGAGAGACAGCATGGCATGGCCAATCGCCGGGAAAAGGAAGGATTTTTGAATTAATGGGATAATTGACTTTTGCAGAAGATACTTAAACCCTGCAAAAACTCAATTCCTGGTGTATTCAAGACCTAAGTGTCAAAGGCAAAAATATAAAGTTATTAGGAGATATGTAAGGGAAGGAGTTTAAAATAATATACAAATAATTGCTACTGTAAAATAATATACCAAATTGAAAAGCCTTTGGATTGCATTTAAAAAATTATTTTTTTTAGGTTATAATAAAAACTTCTATTGACAAGCAAAAAAAATTTTCTATTTGGCATTTATAGGACTTTTACATAGACAGGACACAAACACTTAATCCGTGGGGTGAGATGCTCTCCCTTCACTTTTTCTAACCTTTTTATTCATGTTATTCAAATCAAACAAACATCTTTTCAGAAAATCCCTAAACATGCAGTCAACCCCTTTCCCAACCGTGTATTCCTTTACTCTGCTAAATTTCCCTTAAAGTGTTTACTTACTTATTTTCCATCTCTCCCACTAGAAAGTAAGATTCATGAGGACATGCACTGTTATATTCTTAGAGCCTGGAACAAAACTTTTAACATAATAGGCATTTAAAATTTTTGATAAACAAATAAATGACATGAGCAAATAAAGCAATTACAGTTATATATGCTCTGAAGGAAAAAAAATAGATTGTTGTGTTTAAAAACAAGATTAGCTGAAGAATTTTGAATAAGATTGTCAAAGATAATCTCTCTGAGATTATAATTTAAGATTTAAAGAATGAGAAGGAATCCGTCTTGAGTAAAACCAGGGGAAACCAACATTCATTGAAAAGGGAATACAAAATATGAAGGGCCACAGTGTGAAAGAGCTTCCCAAATTCTAGAAATTGTTGACAGACCTTTGTGACTGGCGCACAGGGCCTGGAGGAAGATGAGGATGGGGAGATGAGCAAACACCAGTTGACAAAAGTTCCTGTGGGTCTTGGTTAAGGGGTTTTAGTGACAACGGGTTTTTCTATTCTCAGTGAAATAGAAAACCATTGTAAAGTTTCACACGAGGGAGTGGCATTGTGTAATTTATTTTTAATAAGGGCTTTCTGCTCAGTGAATAATGGATGAAAGGAGAGAAACATAATAATAAAAGCATAAGCGAGGAACAGTCGTGTGGCTACTACAACAGTCCGGGGAAGGGAGGCTGCTGACCCATCTGGGGCTGTGACAATAATATACAGAAAGTGACAAAGATTTGAAATTTATTTTAAAGGTTGAATTGATAGATCTTGCTAGTAGACTGAATCTGGGAAAGGTTAAGAGAAAGAACAAAATTAAATATGCTTCTCAGTTTTCTGGCTGGATGGTGTATGTGCCGATTTCTGGTGAAAGGAGCCTGGGTAGGGTAAGGATCCTGAAGGAAAAGCAGGAGTCATTTTGTTTAGAGTAAATCTGGGGTCCTATGAGATGTGCCAGTGGAGATATCTGGACACTGATAAAGTTTTCGTAATTTAACTTCTTAGTTTCCATTATGTTCCCCATTTTACAAATAAACTGTTGAGATATAGAGAAGTTAATTTCCTCACTTTCCTGCAGCAGAAATGGAAAAGTGAAAATTACACTAAGTTTGTATCTTTTAATATAGTGCATATAAGTCACTAAGGTTAGAAGATCTATCTGGGAAGAAGTCTGGTCAAGAAAATATTGATTTGGGAGTTGTCAGCATAATGTTGTTATAAGTCCACAGGTGTGATATAGACTGAAATCTGAGAGATATCAACGTGTAGACTTTGGACAAGTCAGTTGACTTTTTCTGAGATTCTAAATCCTTGCCAGAGAATAAGAGAAGTTAAGTCTATTCTGTATTCTTCATAAGCTTCTTGGAAATCAAATGTGGCAGCAGAGTGTTAAAATGCTTTGGAAACTGTTAAAACATTAAGAAATATTGGTTCCTATTGTACATACTCAAGCATTTACATTTATCCTTATCTCACTTTCCCATTGAATAGTAAACTTCAAAGACTGTAACTTTTACTGTTTCCTGGTTTGGTTTGGCCTAGTACTGAAGAGTACATTTCGTAGGGTACAAAAGATGTCAAATCAGATGCTATCTTCCAGATGCCTTCATAAATTTTGTAATTATTATTATTAATCATATAAATATCAGTGGTCATTTAAGTCATCTCTCTACATCATTTTTTTCTGGGGATGTAAGTAAGGCTTTTTCTAAACTTTTAAGTATTCCAGGTACTCACATAGAGTTGTAGTATATACAGTAAGATTGTGAGTTATAATCCGTAAGTTGGAGGCTTTTCCATAGTTGCAAAATGTTTTTTGTAATGTAAAATAAGAAAGAATAACAGAGAATCTTTCAAGTTTCCTTACAGGAATCTGTGTATATAAATATCCTTCTAGCACCCATATATTTTGCGGCCACATTACAACGAGTCCATGGATACTATGATTTAAGAGATAATGACAAAGAATAACAATATCAGCAACCAGAGCACTAAAGATTTTAAAGATTATTTAGACAGACTAAGCACAAAATTAGTCTGAAAATATCAGAAACAGCATATACAAAGAGACAGTGTCAATATAGAAGATAATAGCAGATCCCCAAAGAAAATACAGGGCTAAAATATAGCCATCAACAATTGAGAACAAAAACATCAATATCTCTATTATATGTCAGCTAATTAGTTATAAATTTAACTGCTATAGTCAGTAGATTTTATTACAGGACCAAAACCACCTTTTCACAGTAGCTAGAGCCATGTGGTGTCTTAGAACAACTTTACTAAAGCAAATGATGGTGTGGAATTTTTGTAAGCCAGTTTGGTCTTTACTGGACAAGCTTCAAAATGATTATTTGAACAGGTTTACAAAGGACACTATTATAAAGCTTTTTGTCTTACTGTAATATGACAGGAGCCACTACCATTTTCAGTTCCCTCTCCACATTTGAAGGACCCACATTCTGTGATGAAAAATGGGGAAAACAATATCAGGACAAACTGGAGAAAGCAATTTGGTTTTGTGACCTTTAATTTTCAGTTAATGTACCAAGAGTTCTTCTTTCTATAGTGGACTTGGAATACTTCAGTCATAAGCCCTAAAAAAATTCAGGCTTTCCATTAGGAGTCTCCTTTGTCTTTCTTCTTCACATCAGCAGGTCAAATAGAAATCAAAATTACAGAGATATCAAAATTAAAAAGACAACATTTTAAAAGGCAAAGCAGGTTTTAGTCTATACCTCCAGGGAAAACTATTACTAGATGAGGAATGCAGGCACTTGGGATCACAAGAGAAAAAACATTCAAGTAGTAAAACTGGGATTCTTGAACTCTTCAGCCTAAACAGAATCCTTAAGAGTCAGCCACACCTCCTCAATTCAGAGCGACTCTCCCTTTAGCTGATTCATAATTCACATTTTACATTTTAAGAAATGTTTCAAGTTGTTTGCCAAAAGTTTATTCCAACTATTTTGCACCCTAATGATCAGCAAAGAGGGGTGATTTCTCAAGAGCTCGGTCAAAGAAAAATTGCACAGATGGAGTTAAACAGGAAAGGAAGACATTATTGAAGAATGTTGCAATAGGGAAGAGAGGTTGAACTCAACTCCACGGAAACAAAAGGTGGGAGAATTTTTTTCTTTATTTCATAATATCGCTGGTGCACAAACACCCTGGTTACATATTTTGCCTTTACACCATCCCAGTCAGAGCTACAAGCATGCCCATCCCCCAGAAAGTGCACACTGCACCCACTAGGTACGAATTTACCTATCCCCTCCCCCCCCACCTGCCCAACAGCTGACGAATGTTACTTCTGTATGCGCACATAACTGTTGATCAATTAGTGTCAATTTAATGGTGAGTGCATGCAGTCCTGGATGACTTAGTAGAAAAGTCTTGAAATACAAAAGGGGCAAGATTGGTTAATTTGATAAGGCCATCTGTGTTTGCTAATTGGCAGTTCTCAGAGTTAAGTTCCTACCTTCCCACGGAGACTTAGAGGTACAGGTGTTATCTTTTTTGATGATTAAATTTCTAAGAGAATATTTACATCTTACAGAGGCATAGAAAGAATTTATAGTTTTATAATAACTTTTCTAAAGTAAGTACTCTAAAAAAAGTCACGGATCTATAGTCAGGAAGAAACCTGTCTGACATTTAATCAAGGAGAGGGGAAGGCTGAGATTGTCTTGGTCAACAGTTATGGAAATGATATCCTATACAGATACTGCTAAAATTGTGTTAATAATGTACAAATTTATAGCCTATATGTTATTCAAAGCCACATTGAGAGACTTCTGGGGAATCTGGATTAAGATTTATGAACTTCTCAGAGTTCTATGTCATGACTCTGTCTCTCACCTGCTAAGGCCTCTCATATTGTTTTGAAAAAACTCAGTTTTTACAGCATAGAATCAAAGGATGCTGTGCTGAGACCCAACTGTTATTTGCCTCTTCTTCAGCCAGCAGGAAATCCCTGGAGAGGGTGTTGTAAGTAAGAAGGCTAGAGGTGATGTTGAAGGGAAAAGCAATTGCTTCTGACTGCTAATGTTTAATCTGTCCCCTACAGAAATGAAAGCAGCCTTTTATCTCTGAGTAGAATAAGGTGATTTAGAAGGGGAGCAAGATGACACTGCAGTAGTTGATGCCGACTCCTTAGTAGTAAATTCAATTCAGCGCATGACTTATGCGAATTTCAGGACTGAGATAAACTTCACTAATGTAATGGCTTTTGGGGAATAGTTCAGAATTTCTTTTAAGTCTCTTAAACTGTCGTTGCCTTGCCATTCTGGTTTACATTGCAGTGGCAGTGTTTGATCTGTTGCATTTAATGACTTGTCATCATTTCTAGCATCTTCATAGAAGGATGATTCAGGCTGAAACCTGACTTACAAGTTGAAGGGGAGTTATAAGGTATTTTTCCCCCAAATCTGAGAACTTCAAAATTCAATATAAGATGAAAAATACATGCTTCATATTCAATTTGCTTGTTTCTTTTAATTTTCAAAATATTAATTTAGTATCTGTAAGGTCCAGAGACTTTCTTGATTTTTAGTCAGTCTGTACGGAATGACACAAATATAACTATTCTAGTATGTTTGCAGTACTTTTATTTTTATCTCAGGATGGTACCATTGTGTACTTGTGATTTTAATGTTCTTTCCACAGTACATTAATATGAAATCTTATGAAGAAACAATATTTATAACTTTGAAGAGCAAGATGGTTTCTTTTCCAGATTGTTTGCTGTTGGCATATAGAGATGTTACTGATTTTTGTACATTGATTTTGTATCCTGTAACTTTATTGAATTTATCAGTTCTAACAGTATTTTTGTGGCATCTATAGGTTTCCCCTGCATATAAGGTCATATCACCTGCATACAAGCAAATTTGACTTCTTTCTTTCCAGTTTGGAAGCCCTTTATTTGTTTCTCTTGTCTGGTTGCTTTAGGTAGAATTTCCAGTACTGTGTTGAGTAACAGTGGTAAAGGTGTGCATCTTGACCTGTTCCAGATCTTAGAGGAAAGGCTTTCAGTTTTGCCCCATTCAGCATGATATTAGCTGTGGGTCTGTCATAAATGGCTTTTATTGTGTTGAGGTGGGTTTCTTCTATATCCAGTTTTTTGAGAGTTTTTATTATGAAGGGGTGTTGAATTTTATCAAATGCTTCTTAAGCATCAATTACAATGGTCATGAGGTTTTTGTTGTCCATTTTTAAAATTGTTTTAAAAAGAGGAGAAAATCTGATGTTATTCCACCCAGGCTAGAAGATAAAATTTGTATTTTTAAAGGTGATCTTGTCACATTACTTTATAAAATACCTTAGACTGAATTTATCCCTCTAGCTTTCATAAATCCAAAAGATTTTCTCTTACCTAATTGTAGTAAAATTATAGTATCAATTTAGAAATAATTTTTATCCTCCAAGTGGTACTTCACTATGAGATAACATTCTGAGTTGTTTTTATGAAGCTTATTTTCAGTGTCAAACTAAGGAGGAAGAGGAGTAGCAATTGGTTATGATCAGGATGTCATCAAATAAAATGAGTTTAATTTGAGGGCCATTTTTATTCCTTCAGTAGGTATCTTTTTACCATTTCTTATCCAGTACAATTAGCCTCCCCTGAAGATGACCTCTCACTGGAGGATGAATTTATCCTACTATCACCAGTCTGTGCTAAAACATAAACTGATAACTAATACTGCTGGCAGATGCATCAAATCCAATGTGCCTGAGTGAAAAACAAATATTACCTTAATAACTTGTCACTAGAATTAGTCATTTGAAAAAAAATAATTTTCTTTGCTTGGAAAAATACATTTATAGAAAACTTGTGGGTGGAGAATAAGAAAACAAAGACAGGAAGCAAGTAATCAAAAATAAATTGTCAAGTCAATGAATAATAGTTTTAGGATAGGTAAAAACAGATGAAAACCAGTAGAGAGGGGTGCAGGAGAAATAAATTGACATAACATGGTAGAAATGTGAAATCTGAACAAATAGAGACTAAACTAGAAATTTTTAAAGGAGAATTAATGTTTGTGTCTCTGCTGTTTACATTTCTGCAGTGTAAATTTGCCTCTCTAGGTCTTCAGAAAAATCTGTTTGTACCCGAAGTTCCCCAGAAAATCTTATTAAGTAGGCTAACTCATCTATGGAAAAAAGTCAATAAATTTTGACTAACTGATATAATACAGCAATGCTTGACTAGTTCCATTCCCTAGAGGTAATTTATATAAATTCTAAAAAATGGATATAATAAAAATATGAGGTAATCACTTGTCTTTATTTTGCTTAATGCCAGGATAACATTTATATGCTTGGTCCACTGAATTATAATTTTTACTATTTTTACAGAATAGATGAAGCTCACCTCTAAATAATCTCCAATCTATTAGTTATCTATTGTTGATTATCTTATTCACAAATCTAGTAGCTTTAAATAATAAGCATTTAATATCTCATATTTTCTGTGGATCAGGAATCAGGCTTGCCTTAGCTGGGTATCTCTGCCTAAAGGTCTCTCACAAAGCTGCAATCAAGGTGTCAGCTAGGGCTGTGGTCTCATCTGAAGGCCTGAATGAGGAAAGAGCCACTTCTAAGCTCACTGAAATAATTTTTGAAAGGACTTAATTCCTCATGGTCTCTTGAACTGACAACTTCAGTTTCTCACTGGTTGTTGGCCAGAGATCTCCCTTAGTTTCTTGCCTTAGTGGCTTCTTTTTAAGGTAGATGAAAATATACAGACTGGCCTTCCTCCTAGCAAGTGAAAACAATCATATGGAAGTCATAGTCTTTCTGTAATTTAATTTTAGAGGCTACATGCCATAATGTTTTCCATTATCTGTTACAAGTGAGTCACTATATACAGCCCATGTTCAAGGAAAGGTAATTATATAAGGGTATGAATACCAGGGGGCAGAGATCATTGAGCAGCCACCAAGGAGACTTCCTACCACATCCAAGAAAAACAAAATATGATAATTAATGCCCATCACTCTCAATCAAAGTAAACTATAAAGTCATTCAGGGCCTTGAAGAAGATAGATATTTTTCTTTATGTTGGTTGAGAAAACCTTTAAAAATTTGTGACATTGTCTAATTATAGTATAAGGCTGTAAATGAACTACAACTTCAAAAATACATGTTTAAAATACATTTAAAAGCTATTAAATAGCTTTTTTTGCTAAAATATTATGTATAGATAAATTTGGTAGTTATTCTCGTTTATATTTTTTTCCCTTTAGTAGTTGGTAATGTGGCAGAAATTTTAATATGCAGGGGACTAAATTTTATGACTGTGTAGACATGGTAAGAAATAATCAGCAAGTATAAGAGGGAAATGTTTTCTGTAAAGTGAATTATTTCCTCAGAAGCTAAAACACAGAGCTAAGCACAGCTGGTAAAAGTTATCCACACCCCTCACTACCTCTTTCCCAAAAGAATAAATAGACCTTGCTCTATATAGGTAAACATTATTGTCTTAGGTCTTAATTCACAATAATTCACCAAACTTATATTGAGGTTTAATCAACTATGACTGCTTCTGAAACTTAGCTGACTGTATTTTTATACTGTTTTAAATTATGTAATTTTTTTCCATCTTTTTATCTATACTACCATTGTCTTCTCCACCAACATGTATAAAATTTTCATGGAGACTTATCTAATTGTGCTATCTAGAAGAAATATTTCTGCATCCTAAATTGTGTTCATACTTAATATTATATTTTGTTGTTTTTATATTTTATATCTCCTATTAGAGTGAAATGTAATATTATTCATTAATTCTTTCCAAGTACCTACCACAGGATTTTACATATAGTAGAACATAAAAGTATAAAATAAATTGAATACATATATTAATCAATGATGTGGATATAAGTACCACCACACACCCATACACAGTATAAGTACACATATGCATAACATATACATACATGCACACACATAAGCACTCTCATTACATTTGATATGTCTCTATGTCTCTGCTTGTACATCTCCAGTGATGGGATGGGTTTATTCAGGCGATTCTCCATTCTGTCGCTAGCCCACTCTTTTACCTAAACATTTTTTCTTTCAATAATCTGAAATCTGGCTTTTAAAATTTAATAACTGAAAATTTTAACAGTAGTAACAATTGCTTTAGAATTTTATATTAAATTATAGTTTATAAAATCTTGGTATATAAACAAAATTCAATAAATTTCCTGAAGATATACAAAATAAATATATCATCCTATCTGTTTTTTTTTTTTTTTTGAGACAGTGTCTCTCTCTGTTGTCCTGGCTAGCAAGAGTGCACTGACGTCATCATAGCTCACTGCAACCTCAAATTACTGCTCTAAAGCGACCCTCCTGCCTCAGCCTCCCAATTAGCTGGGACTACAGGTGTGCATCACCATGCCCAGATCATTTTTCTATTTTTTGTAGAGACAAAGTGCTCAGGCTGGTCTTGAACTCCTGAGCTCAAGTGATTCTCCTGTCTCAGCCTCCTGGAGTGCTAGGATTACAGGCATGAGCCACCACGCCTGGGCTGTTAGCTGCTTTTCTGTGTCATCTGTTATCACTCCTCCCTAAATATTAACTATGAGAAAGCTCCTCTAATTACTTTTCTCTAAAATTAGCATTAAAATACCTTTCAGATATGTCAAAGAAAGGTTAATATTGTGAAGCTGAAAAGAGCTAACACAAGTAGTTTCAGTAAGTACTGTAATTCTAAAGATAGAAAGAAGACAAAGTCAATTAAAAAATTAAATAAGATAATTCACATAAAGCACTTAGTGTATCTTTGTATAGAGGTTTATGGGGTAAATTATTACTATTTTTAATATAAAAATTAATAAATATTTATGATGAGTGTATGAAAAAATGTGCAGCATCTCTGGCAACCAAATAAATGCAGTTAAAACATTGTGTATATATGTGATTGAAGAGAATATTCTATAAATAAAATAGCACTTATCTATATGTTATGAGGTCCTTGGTAATTTTTAATTTATTTTCTATAATTATTTTTATTTTTCAAGTTTTAAAATAATATGTTTTCTTTTGTAATTAAAAATGAGTTTTATTTGTTTGACTGTTAAATAGCCCCTTTGTTTGCTTTTTTACTTTATGCATCTCACTTTATTATGAGGCCTAAGCCTTCTTAACTCTCTTCTATAAGATCCACAAAATCTTGATTTTAGCCTTTGATATGACTTTTGTGCATCTGCTATACAAGTCTATTCCACATCTAATATAATCAGTGACCTCCTTGTGCATTTATATTAATTTATTTGTCTATATTTCTTCTCACTTTCAGATAAAAATATTCCAATATTTTTTCTTTTTTCTTTGAGACAGAGTCTCACTCTGTCACCCTGGCTAGAGTGTAGTGGCATCATCATAGCTCACTGCAGCCTCCAACTTGTGGGCTCAAGTGATCCTCCTGCCTCAGCCTCCCGAGTAGCTGGGACTGTAGATGTGCACCATCTGGCTGATGAATTTTTCTATCTTTTGTAGAGACTGGGTCTCACTCTTCCTCAGGCTGATCTCAAATTCCTGAACTCAAGCAATCCTCCCACCTTGGCCTCCCAGAGTGCTAGGATTACAGGTGTGAGCCACCGCTCCCGGCTCAAATTATTTTTGAGAATAAAATTTTTGGATGGTTGACTCTCAACTATTTCTGTTCTTAAAAGTCCTTACACCCTTCGATGACCATTCTCACCAATACCACTGGCTCATTATGACAATACTACACACTAGGATTTGTGTATATAGTATACAATAGTCTATGTCTTTGTGTATTTTTAAAATCTCACAAGTAATCCTGATAAACTTTCCTTCAACCCCTCATTGAATTGCTCCTTAAGAGCTCCCATCTGTCTGAGACAATTAATTTTCCAGGTCTTGGCTGTGGAACACTGTGTGAGGTGGTGGAAAGAGTCCTGGACTTGTTATCAGATGACCTAGGTTGAAGGTCTTGCTCTGTCATTTATAAGTCTTGTGATCCAAGGCAGTTACTTAGGCTTTCTTGCTTCCCTTCCTTGGTTTTCAAATAGAGATAAGATATCTCATAATGGGGTTGCCAGGATGAAATGAGTTAACACAAAAGCTCTTTGTAAGATAAAAAGGGTTATGTAATGAAAGGCATGCTTATTGCTATTTCTTTTAACTTCGACGTGTGCTTACTTCACATTTAAGACCTCTTTCACACTGTGCTCTCTCAGCCCCTTCCTTATTTTGAAATCCAGTGTTACAGGCTCCCTCTCAGGCTTTTTCACATTTTAAATTAATTCCAGTTGGTCTTTCTTATTGGTGACCATCAAGTCTACGTTGGTGTTTGTGTCTAAAGATGGGGAAGGTGTTTGTGGTTGGAGAATGTTGGCTAATCCCATTGTAATAAAAATTAGGTCACCAAAGAATGTATTTGGAAGGAATTGAAAAATTATTTTCTCGCTAATTTGAGGGACGGTATAGGTAAAGACATTCCTGGAAAATAATTTTTAAAGATGATTAAGTGCCCCCAGGAATCTACTGCATTGCCCTAGACATAGGCAAATTATTAAAATAACAGATGTTGTGACAGAGTAGAGACAAAAAAGGAATGTAGAAAGTGCAAATTGAAAGTAGCGTTAAAAATCAAATGTGGTAGATAAAAGTAGACCAAAGTACAACCAGGTTATTTAACATAAACATAAAATAACCAGAATTATTTTTAAAACTTAGTACATAACATGACACTGTTGGTTAACGTTCCTCAATGGTTTCCATTGCATTTGTAATCAAGTTACAACTCCTAGAGTTTTGTTATCTAAAATTAGTCTTGTGTGTGTGTGTATGTGTGTGTGTGTGTGTATGTATTCTCTACCTTCTTTATTCTCATGATTAAAATAGATAGTTAATAGTTTAGGCCATACTTAGATAATATAAGCATTCAATAAATATGTCTTTTGTAATTTATAAAATCAAACTATTAATGGGCCATTGGAATTTTAGACATTTAAAAAATTTCTTGCCTTTTACCAAATCAAATTTGATAATGGAAGTGAAATTCATTTATAAAACTTAAAATGGTGTTTATTTGGTAGACTACGTGTATACATAGATATATATGTATGTTTTATATATATAAATCTTTAGTAATTAATTTAAAAACTATTTTTGGAGTCTAATTTCTAGTAACTTCTCCATTCATCTTGTTTTTTCATTTTTGTTTTCTTTGCCTTCCTCCTTAAAATAGCATAACCCAAGGAAAGGCAGTAAAAGGGGGTAAATAAATAGCATAATTTTGTGATAATTATAAAAAAGAAAAAAAGAATTCCCAATTGGGAATTCTAGAAATTATCTTTAGTGATTATACTAATCATGGATAAGTGTAGGAAGCTGTTCCTCATCCCTAGTTATTAGGTGTTTTTTTTTTTAAATCATTAGAATTTGAATTTTAATAAATGTTGTAATAGAAGCAGAATTCTCAGAAATAGTGATAATGTGACAACCTACTTTGTTAGGCCCTAAGCTATTCAGTAAATGTATATTTACTCTTTATATAAGAGCTTTGTACTGTCTCATTTACATTCCGTTGTCAAAAAGGATGCCTGAGGAACTAAATGAAGCTAATACATTTGTATTTATTAGTTTTTTTTGTGTGTGTTTTTAAACAGTTAATTAGAAAAAAACTGAGTGATAAGACTTGAGGGAAACGTATTAAGACAACAAAGCAGGAATAAATAACGCATGCTAGCAGGTGAAAGTGCGCAAGGGGTTAAAAATAATTAAAGGTGACAGATCTTAAAGACATAATTTTTAAGCCAGGCTCTGAGTGTAATGCCATTTTATAATCTGTTTAAATAATGTCTGAACCATGTTTTCAAAAATATCACAAGGTTTTTTAACATAAGCAGCCTTCATTTTAATGTAGTTTCTAATTCATCTGCTAATTAACAGAAAATATTGATATAATCTAAAAGCCCATTTCATTCTTAGTTATCATTTCCTATCATAATAGTGCAGTTTAAATGCAATGGATGAGAAAGTATTATAACTCTTATTAATATGACTATTATTTGGACCTGCCATAATAACTGTAATAACTTACAATTTGCTCTTAAATTAGTCATTTATGAAAGGAGTAATAGTGTGAGTGGTTCTTACAACTGGAAATATGTCTTCAGATAGAGAATTTGAAGAAAGTATTTATTTTTGTCTCTATTTTTCATCTCCTTTTTTTCTTGCTCCCAAATTACCAAGCATGTTAAAAATCAGATCTTCCCTGACTCTTGTTTTAAAGTCAACAAAACTCTTCAGCATTTTCAAAGACTAACAATGTCCCAAATAGATTAATTTTTAGTTCAATGTAGAGCATCAATCTATGTGCCATGTTTGACACTTCCAATTTCAATTTTTTCCTCACCTCAGGGTAACCTCAGATCTTAGATTAATGTCATTTGATAACAGAGTGCAATTCTGCATGACATATTTTCAGTTGCCATAGACGATGCTTTGATGAATGTCTTTAAAGTAGAATAAATCTCTTATGCTATAAAACAAATGGCCTTGTACACTTTTGCAACAATAATGAACACTTTCAGGCTAAAAATGTTAACAAAAATTTCAAAGGACAATGAAAATATGCCAGTGGTAGTGTTTTTCTCTGTATAAACATTGGAATTATTCTAATTGGCTCCCACCAAAGCTACCCTTCCTGGATATACCAGGAGCGCAGGTGAAAATGATGCACATATGCAGATAGTTTGGCCAATTATTCAGTCATCAACACTGTGAGTGAGGATACTGTCATCCTCTAAAAAGTCACTGACTGCTAAGTAGGGTAAAGTCTGAATGTTGTTTTGGAACTCCTCAGAGGCTACTTAAAAACCATGTACAGTAGACATTTCAGTCTTATCTGACTGACCTGTCCTATCTTGACAAGTGGAAGTCCATCCTTCCATCTACTTGTAGCTAGGTGGGATTGTGTGACTCATTGTGGTCAACAGATACTAGTGGAAGAGATGGAATCATGCTAGGACTGATGTTGCATAAAATCCTTCTGAAATCCTCTAGTTTTCTCTTTTCCTTTTGCAATGCTCTGAAAGCTACACTTTTGATGACGAAATCACAGTATGAAAACCAAACGGATCGCCCAAGTACCAAATAGAAAACTGCCCTGGAAAGTTGTTGAAGCTCATCAGATTTTTCATTAACAACACATAAAAGTTTGTTTTATTAAACCACTTACTTAGGTTTCAGGGTACTTTGTTATACTATCACACACTAGTCTTTATATAAATGAGAATTATGTTCATTTACCTGCTCTGAACTTGAGATGTGTTGAGTTGAATATTTGAGTATATTGTGTATCCACCCTGGAACGTCCTTATTGATTCACATAATGTTTGTTGCATTCCTATCCTGCAATAAAATTTTGCTAGAGGCTAGGAAAACACAGTTCCATAAGATATTACAATATAATAATATAGAAAGACTATGAACAAGTAGTTAAAATTCTGTGATATTACTAGTGTTGCTGATGCTCTGTTAAGAGGTAGAAATCAAGAGCTAAAGAATATTTGAGAGATACATTACCTAAGTGATTGAGAACAATCATCATGGAAGGGATATTGGAGATAAATTATGTGAGTCCTAAATGTTTAGAAGGAAATTCTAGTGCACAATGAAGGGCTCTCCAGATGGCAAAAATGCATGTTCAATAGCACGAGGCACGCATTTCACACATTATTAATGGAGGCAATGTCTGGGTCAAGGGGTAAATAGAGAACTCGTCTACTCGTGGAAGACGGTATGATGAATGTAGTTTAGGCACATCCTGTCAACAGTGAAGAACTACTGACAAAGGGGAGGTATTGAAGGCAGTGGAAGATTATTGGTTATTGAAATAGTACAGATGAGAACAATTTATATGTCTACAGCAGTGGCAGTAAACATGGAGAAAATCATGTAACCTTTAGTCATGGGTAGAAAGAAGGCCTTGTTATCTTGTGGGATGTCAGTGTTACAGGAAGTACAGGTAGAGATTATAATGAAGTTTCCAGTTTATGTGACTAGAAAGAAAGTGATGCCGTTAATAGCAAGCAGATCCAAAGGGAGAAATGTGATAGACTGAATAATGGCCCCATAAGAAACCTATGTCCTAATTTCCAGAACCTGTAAATGTTACCTTATATAGAAAACAATTTGCAAATCTGATTAAGTTGAGGATCATGAGATGGGGAGATTATCCTGTTTTATCCAGGTTGACTTTGAGAGCAAGTACAGGTGTCCTGATGAGATGGAGGTAGAGTGAGATGTCAGACAGATTAGGAGGGGGAAATGTGGCCATGGAGGCAGGGATTGGAGTGATGTCGCCACAGACCAAGGGTACCAGCAGAAGCTGGAAGAGGCAAGGAACCGATTCTCTCCTGAAGTGGCCTGAGGGAACCCAACTCTAGCAACACATTGATTGTCCGGAGCCATGAGGTCCGGCAGCCGCTTATCCAAGATGGCCGCGAGCCATGTGGATCTGCCCCATTACCTAAAATGGCCGACCAAGCCTATGCATTTACAAAAGCCCCAAAAAGAGCTTGTAAGTTTCCATTTACCCAGTGTGACGTAACCCTTGAGCGGCCCGCACGTGTAAATCTCCATGGTAACTCCCGCCTTGGAAAGTACTGCCTAACTACTTCCTCCTTCTGCCTTATTTAAGCCTCTGCCCTACTGCCAATAAATGAGACTTGATCAGACTCCTGTCTTGTCTCCATTTCTTGTGTCTTGCCTTTCCCATTTCCCACTCCCTCCTCCCAGGTACCCATGAATAACTGGTTCCGCGGGTCGGGACATAATTTTATCTCCTTTTATTGTTTATGCAAAAATCATCTTTGGGATTGAGTAGTATGCCGCACCACCTTGTTTTTCTTTACTTTTTATGAGAAAAGAACCTCATTATCATACAGGGAATCCAATCCAGGTCATTTGGATGGGGCTGTCTCTTCTGTCTCCTGCTAGAGGAACGGGTCCATGACCTAGGCCTGGCCTTTTTGAGTGAACCGTTCCTCTCAAGCATATGCTCAAAAGGAACATCAGTCAATCAGCACCCTATGGGACTCTGCTAAGAACTATGTGGGAAGACTATTTCTGCTGAAGTTGTTAAGCTGTAGGATGTGGGGCTGGGGCTGCAGGCAGCTCTTCTGGTTATCACAGAGACAGCCCGCGTTTGAAAGATGGAGAGAGACTCAGACTGACGGCATCGGTTGCACCCTGGATTTCGTGGTGCCAGAAGCCACCCACCACTATATGTTCAGGGTTGCATGAGTAGATATATCCTTTCCCCCACCTTATTTTAGCATAAGCGAGTTAGCTAGGTTTCCAATATTTCCAATAAAAAGATTCCATCTTACTACAAAATCTGAAAGTAGGCACCATCTTTTCTCCACCACAAACCTGCTCCCCAACCTACGTTCTCTCTGCAGCAGTGAGTTGCACTGTTGACCACTTGTTCCTCCTTTCAATATGTCTCTGTAGGCAACCATAATATCTCTGTTGCTTGTTTCCCTCCAACACTATGGCCCACTCCCCCTCAGTCTCCTTTGCTGGTTCCCCTCTCTGGCAGAAGGCTAACTGCTGGGTGCCCAGGGCTGGGTCCTCAGGGCTCTTCTCTATCCTCACCCTCCCCTGGTGACTCATCCCATCTCAAGACCGTCAGCCCAATTTTCAGCTTCTGATTGTTCACTCTCAAATTTATGCAGCCATCTCTGACTCTTTGCAGAGCTCATAAGTTATATATGCACCTTCCTACTCTTCATTCTCCCTTGAATGTCTAAATAGGCATTTACACGGTAGCATAGCTACAGCAGAACTGTTGATACCACCCTGACCTTCTCCATCCCCCCCCACTTCTAATAATGACATTAACGTCCATTCACCTGCCCAGATTAGAACACTAGGAGTTACCCCTTCATTCTTTCTTTTCCTCACAGATCCCCTCACTCTAATTCATCAGCAACAATTCTACCTCCAGCATATACCCTGACATCACTCCCGTGTTACTCTCCTAGGCCGAATCATGGCCACAGCCTTATTGTCTCACTGCTTCCATAACAATCCCCTACAGTCCATTCTCTTGACAATCAACAATTGCCAGAAAATGTTTTAAAAATATACATCAGATAAGATTAGACAAATTTCTAGCCGTTTACATTTTATTTTTTAAGTTTTAAATTAAATTTTTTTTTAATTGACAGGGTCTCACTGTTGCTCAGGCTAGACTGCAGGGTCACGATCACAGCTCACAGCTTTGCACTCCGGGACTCAAGAGATCCTCCCACCTCAGTCCCGCAAGTGGCTGGGACTAAATGCATGCCTGGCTCCTCAGTGTTTTAGTATAAATGTTTTGAAACATAAAGTGCATGTTGAACAGCCATATATCCAGCAATGAGGTCCTACCATTATAATGCTTTCCTTGCTTTATCACATATCTATCCATCCCTCTAGCTGTCCATTAATCCATTCTATTTTTTGGTCCATTTCAAAGTAAATTGCAGACACATTCCAACATGCATACCCTTAACTCGAGTTCAACATTCGTTTAAGTTCTTTTGTTAGTTTTGGTCTTTTGAATACATAATAAATGTACCATTATTAAATGTACCCTTCTATGAGTTTTGCCAAATGCATATACCTATGCAATCCAAACCTCTATCAAAATATAGGACATTTCCTTCATACCAGAAAGTTCTCCCCAGATTATCTATCCATTATAATTAGAATAAACCCAAACTGCTCACTACATTCTCTTAAGGACTTTTTCGCTATCCTTCTGACCTCACCTCACCCCAATCTCCCCAGATTTAGTCATCTCCAGCCACACCGGCCTTCTTTCTGTTTATTAACAAAAGCTCATGTCTGTCTCTGGGGATTTGCACTTCTTGTTCCTTCTGCCTGGAGGGCTCTTCCCCCAGAATTTCCATGGGTCAGCATTTTCCAAATCGCAGCCACCATGTTACTTCTTTCTCTTGTTTTATTTTCTCTAAAGCACTTATTATCTGAAAACATTTTATACAGATAAATAGAGAGACAGAGATATACTAAATCTGTAGATTGTCTGTCTCCCTCACTAGAATATAGCCATCATGGAACAGAAACCTTATGGTTACCATTATTTCTCTGTCACCTAAGTCCTGACATACAAGGCATTCAATCAATGTTCACTCAACAAATGATGACTGAAATTTAACAGAATTGAGGAAAAGAATAAAAAAAGAAAGAAACCCAAAACTCCCAGGTTTCTGGCTTAAGCAACTATATACCTGTATCTGAGATGGAGCACTCAGGATGGGGTCCAGATTGGGCAGGTGGTGTAGACAGTTAATTTTGGGGCAAGCTGAGTTAGAATCCACCAGGCAATAGGGATCATAATTCACAATGTAAGGAGAGTGATCTAAGCCTGGTCTGCGGGAAGTTAAGAGTTTTTAGGTGGTCGCAAGGCAGACTGAGATTAGGAGAAGTCAAAAAGGAGAGAGTCCACCAACATCGGATGCATGCTGCTGTCTTGTTCTTTTGTCTGCCTAGTTTTTCTTTGTGCTCCCATCTTTGCTACTGAGATCATATAGGTCCATGATATAGGCTGATGGCTTCAATGTTCTGTTTGCACAGCCCTTCTCTTCCCTTCTAATCTGTTTATAATGTGTGGTGGACTAGGAAGCCAGGAAACTCAGCTTGTTAGAATCATGTTTGAATAGGTTCCCGGTAAAGCCGTGAGGCTGCCTCCAGTTCATCTACTTGGCCTTTGCTGCTTGGCTTGGTGACATTTATTTTAGCTGCCATTTATGGCTGGTTTTAGTATTATCAACCATGTTCTGGTTAGGTGCAGGGTCGTCATACTGCATACATATGTACATCACATAGAGAATAGGGTAAGATGCTCCCAAATAGCTTATTGATTGTACTGAATTGGTACCACCTCATTTGTGTGAACAGGGACTTCCTAATCACAGAAGTCAAAGTTGTCTCTGATGGTATCCATCTCTAACAAAGAGTTAGCAGCATGTGGTGTTGTCCTATCAAGCTACAGTGATGAATTCAGCAGTCTGTGGGTCTGTTTACTATGGACTAAATCCCTCCCACTAAAGGCCTGAGAAGCTAGGTAGACAGTGGCTCCCTCTTCACGGCCCTTTACAACGAAATGCAAAGACTGACCAAGAGCTCACTCCACTGGAGGAAATCACAGACGTCCTCTGCCCTCTAGGCGTGGGTTCCTTGTAAATTGCATAGCACATATGATCCTCAAGAGGGTCGCTGCATATACACACACCTGTACTTTTCCTCAGCACAGCCCTGGGCCACCTTGGGCCCAACCAGCTGAGCCAGCCGTCTTACAGAGACAATCTCAAAGGTAGTGGAATAGAACAGAATGTTTTGACTTGAGGTCCAGGCTCGGGGTCTGCATCCTCTGAAATTATAAATATATGAAAATCTGTGGGTATGTGTATGCATGTCCACGTGCAATTTTGCTCTGTGGGGAGAGACTCATAAGAGCTCATCAAATTCTCAGAGGAGTCTGTGAGACCACGGAGGTTCACTAGAAAGAGGAAACAGGAAGCCAAGCTTGGCACAGGGGAAAGAGTGTAGATCTGAGATGGGGAAATTTGTTGTAATCCTTCCTTCCCAGCATCATTATTTATACATACTAGTTGGGTAAATATGGACAGGTCACCTACCTAGTTTGTACCTCAGTTTCTTCATCTGTGAAATGAGGATAAAACAGTACCCACTTCATGGGCTTGTGCGAAGAAGGAATGAGCTCATCCCCGTGAAATATCTAGGCAAGTCCCTCCATACATGCTTGCTATGAATAAATCTATCCTCTGTGGGTTTCAGCTCCCTCATAAGAGATGGTTTACATTTTGGGGGTTCTCTATTGTGCTTTTCAGTTTTAAGTCTCAGAAAAATCTGGAGAGAAGAGGAGTGGATAGAGATGTAATGTCAAGGAAAGGGCCAGGTGCAAGGACCAAGGTGCCAATGGCACTTACCTCTTAGTGGTCTGGGCGATCAGGAGCGGCGGATCTCCCAGCACCGATGCTCCCGGGTATCCGGGGATGCCCGGGGCGGCCCTGGCTCTCATCCTCTGCCTCTTGGCGCTGGCCCCAGCCGCGACCTTGGGCTCCCAGGGCCGGCCGGGGCGCCCAGGCGTAAATGGTGTCCGTTTGGGCAGAGCAGGCCAGCCGGCGCGCGAGGCAGCAGGGAAGGGTGTGTGTGTCCGGGGACCCTGGGTCCACGGAGGGCGAGCGCGCGGGCAGGTGAGCACAGGGGCGGGGTGGGAGCTGCAGAGACTGGGCTGATTGTGAGCGCAGGCCATGCAAGGCCCGGCTGCCTGGGCAACCGGCCGGTGCACGACGGGGCGGGGTCAGCTCCGCTTCCGCCCCGCCCCTCCCCGCCTGCAACCCCGCCAGGTGGCCAGGCCCAGGTGGGACGCTGGAGGTGGGCTTGGCGCGCCCAGGACGGTGGACCTGAGCGGGGCCAGAGGGCGGAATGCTGAGGTCTGCAGGATTCCGCCTTTCTCCCACCTCCCGCCGTCAGTCAAAATATAATTTAATTAGAAAAGTAAAGCTGCATATGATAATAAAATTAAAATATGCAATAAAATAGTATAGAAAGAAAAATTAAATGAAAAATACGATAAATTATAAAATAAAACGAAAAGTGAGTCTACTCCCAGCTGCTGTAGATTTTTGTAAATCTTCCCAGAAATTTTCTTTCCATACTGTAGGATGTATACATGCATTAAAAAAATATTTATCCACAAATGGAAGCAAATACAAATGCGCAAATACAAATTAACACCTCTCCCTCTCTGTCCACACACACGTTTTTTGGAGACAAATTCTGAAAGCTTTTGTTTGCTTATGTGAAATGTGTGTGCTTTTTAAAGCAGTGTGTAATCGCTTCTAATTAAAAGCGGTAGTTCCTCACGCCAACCTATCCTATCTTCTACTCAGAGATTGTCTAAAACTATTATTAAGGACTATTTCATGCACACACAAAAAGTACTGTAAATATATGGAAAGTACAAAGAATACAAAGCATATCATGGCTATAGAAAAAGAAGGCTGGGGGAAAAAACAGAAAAAAAACAAAAAGAAGACCGCCTGTACTGCTGGCCCCCTGTGTATTTCTTCCCAATAAAGTACCCTCCCCTTCCTGTTTCCAGAGGTAACCCTTATACTGAATTTTTTGCTCCATATGAATGCTCCCCTAAATAATTCATGTTTAGTATTGCATGTTTTGAGAATTTATAAAAATGGGGTAGAATGGTGTGTATTGTCTGGACAACTTTTTTACTTTGAAAATCTTATCTTGGAAATGTATCTTTGCTGATATGTTTAATTGGGAATTCCTTTATCCTGACAGCTATATGCTATTCCATTGTATTACTCTTCTATACCCCTTTTACATCAATTCTACTATTGATGGACATTTGGGATGTTTCCAGAATTTGCTATTAAAAGCAATACTGCTATGATCATGTTTGTACATTTCTTTAGGGGCAAAAATTCCATAGTTTATCCAGGGTATACACCTAGGAGTGAAATTTCTAGGTCATAGGTTATTTATAAGCTCAAGATAACAACAACTTGTTTTCCATGTATGTATAGCAATTTGGACTGTATCAGCAATGTCTTAGCCAAAATTTGGTTTTGTCACACTTGAAGCTTTATGCCAATCTAGTGAGTATAAATGGTTTTTCACGATTTTACTTCATCTGCTCTGATTACTAATTATTAGTCTGAAAGCTTGACTCCTTGAAGATATTTGAGTATAATTCTATTGCCAAACTACACCATTCACCCTCAAATGCTTACCACATAACTCTCTCAGATTACTTTAGCAAAAAATCGGGGCACCATTTCTTGAATTACTGTTTCTCAGGGTAGACAAAGCCTCACATTTGAGTTTGGTTTATTCACCTAATGGAGTGTGGCAATGATGAACAAGTCACTCAGGTTACTTGGGTCATCAAGGAAATAGGTATAACAATGGTATGAGCTCCCTGTTGGATCTGTTGGACAAATGTGGTTGATTCTTAGAGAATGCTTCTGTGCATGAACAGTGTTAACTCTGTATTACAGGTTGTCAGTGTACAATTTACAATGATAATCTTCTTCATTTTACAGACAAAGTTGATGTCAATGGCAGCCTTGTTTAATTCTGGAGATAGTTCCTAAAGTTATTTGAGAATCTGGTAGATTTTGGAGAAAACACATCTCAGAAGACTGATGGGAATAGATTAATAATGTGTAAACTAGACTTGGATTATATCAGAACTATTGGTACAAATATTTTGAATAGAAGTTGGGTAAACATTTGTCGGTTGATTGAGATCTTGAATGTAAGCAAAGTAGTCTGACTCACTCTTCTAACTTGGTTTTAGGGAAATATTTTTGCGGAAGGGGTACTCTCTGAGTTTCATGAAACTCTCTTTGAATTTATAATCAGGTAGCTGAAAAGTAACTTAGCAATATAAAAATACATTTAATTTCAATTCTTTTAACTTAGGGAGGCTACTAAAGTAGTTATTGCTGAGCTATTTAAATACCAGCTTCGGGCTGCTGAGAAGACAGGCATGGTATGGGTAAAACTGTAGAAATCCCAGCTAGTAAATAGACAAAACTTTTACCCTCTTTCACTAGAGGTCTTGAAAACACTGCAAAGATTTCTTAACTTGAACTTTACCATTTTTGCCCTTAGCTATTTGGCAGCAGAGTTGTCAGAACTTGGGCAACACAAAGGAAAAATGGGAGGAAAGGTTATTAAATATTCCTATTTCTCAAAACAAAGCTAACTGAGAGGCAACGAAAACTTTATGTAGCTCTAACCAACATAAGCTATTATGTTATTAAGTATGAAATGTCTGATTTCCTTAAGTACTAAGTTAGATAGTTGATATCTCTGACATTTCACTTTGACACTTCTTGTTTTATTTTTATTGTGAAGGTACATCCTCATTCTTTCAAACACATGGATTGGCCTGTAGTTATCTGTCAAATTTATTTTTAGAGCAATTTTTGTGATACCATGGATAAGTCAAAAATTTGTGTTATTTTTTAATATGCCTTCCATCGTGGAACCAATGCAACATAATCAGCTCAAAATATCAAAGAAGCGTTTTGCAACGAAGTGGCTAATGAACACACAGTGCATTGAAGGCTTGAGAAGTTCCATTCTGGTGATTTTAATCTTGAAAATAAGCCATGTGGGCAACCTGAGACCAAGGTGGATAATGATGAGCTGAAAGCTGTAGTGGAAGCGAATCCATCTCAACCTACATGTGAATTAGCAGCAAGGTTTGATGTTACTATTCTAATAATATTGGAACATTTGAAACAAATGGGCAAGGTAAAGATGCTGGATAGATGGATTCTGCGTGAGTTAAACGAGCGTCAGAAGAGAAATGGTCTCAAAGCTTGCTTTCTTTGCTGTAACAACATAAAGGCAAGCCATTTCTACATCCTATTGTTATGTGTGATAAAAAATGGATTCTTTTTGACAATTGCAAGTGTTCAGCACAATGGTTGGATAAAGATGAAGTGCCGAAACACAGTCCAAAGCCGAATATTCATCAAAAAAAGGTAATGGTGTCTGGTAGTGCAGCACTGGTATCATCCACTACAGCGTATTAAAGGTGGTGAATCCATTACAGTGGATGTCTACTGCAACCAATTGGATGAAATGATGAGGACGATTGTGATTAAGCAGCTCAGATTGGTCAATATAGACAGGCCAATCCTCTTGCAAGACAAAGCTGGAAAACATGTCGCACAACCAACCCTGATCAAATTACAGCAGCTGGACTTGGAAACCCTCTGTCATCCACCGTATTCACCAGACCTGCACCAACTGACTACCACTTCTTCCAGGCTTTGGACCACTTCTTGCAAGGAAAAATATTCAATTCTCAACAAGCTGTAGAAAACATCTTTTGCGATTTCATCACGACTCACACTCCAGGCTCCTTTGCTGCTGGCATAAACAAGTTACCACTGAGATGGCAAAACTGTGTGGGTAGTTTAGGCTCATACTGTGATTACTTGTATTGCTTCTTGTTTGAGACAAAATAAACTACACTTTTGATTCGAAATCAGACATTTCATATTTAATAACCTAAATATGATATAGACTGAAGCATTGGCAAAATTCTCTATGAGTAATCTAACTTGTGTTTCTGTGTTTGCCTGGTATTAAGCAAAGTTTTGTCTTTAAATTACAGCTATTCAAAGGAATTGGAAGTTTAATACTTCCTCTATAGTCCTAGGCATTCTGAAAAATGCATGGTGAATGAAAGTGATTCTATTGAATTATTCACACATTTTTATAAAAAATTGTCATTAAAACCCAGCAAGAAACTGCATTAGCTACCAGAAACTCTTAAATTCTTATTTACTGGCCTAAAAGGCAGGCCATGGAGTAGTTGCTCCATAGCAGCAACTATATTAATTGATTTAAATTAGAAAATAATTGATAGGAATTACTAACTGGTATGTCAGTGGGCGACAACATATTTAATTGGAAATAAAATTTGTCCCATCATTATAGAATTTTTCATAAGATTGAGATAACGATAGTAAAATTTTCTTGTTTATTACCACAATTATAATAATTTACAAAATATATCTGTTATAATGCCCACGTTTTAATATTTTTTCCCTCTAAAAATGACAAAATCTTTCAGGGTACTTTATGTTAGAGGAAAGTCTATTTGCCATTTATACAGCATAGTGATTTAGAACTTTATGTATTGTACAAGTCAATGATGAATTGATAACAGATATTTAGTTTTCTTTCCAAAAGAGAAATGAAAACAAGCCAAATAACTTTGAAATGGGAAATAGGTTAGTTGACAATGTAGAGCACTACTTAGCACTTCCATTAAGAACTTATTTTGGCTCTTTTATATTGTAACAATTACAAAAGAGCTCTTGAATGAATGAATGTTGAACAACTATTCCTTTAGAATATGAGCAGTTTGTGTAAATATATTCATATCAGGATCTGCACTTTTCTCTGGCTTAGGCAGAGTAAAGCTGTCTAAGATCCCATGGGGGAGTTTTTGTGAATTTGAAATAAATACTTCAAAAGCTCCCTTATTTTGGAGCATATTTTCACTCTTCGTAGGCTACTGAATTTTGATGTTTCTGAATTCTATTATCTATTCCTAAAACCATTTCTCCTTTTACTGTGGTCTGGAATATTTAAAATATGAATGGTATTATTTATTTTTTAAGGATAGACAGAATACAGCTATGAAATCGTCTGGTCTGCTTTTTAAATAATTCATTTTTAATCACCTTTCCAAACTCTTGTGTTTTCTACTTCAGAAGAAGTTCAATTTTGATAATTTCTAGTTTGTAAGCAATGTTCTATGTCTTCTCTGTTTTCAAATTTATTGCTGCATAACTACAGGTAGTTCTTTTATAATTTTCTGAAACTTATAGTGAGGTTATATCTTCTTTCCTGTTGTTAATCATAAACACACACACACACACACACACACACACACACACTCACTCTTTTTTCATTAATTTGAATCATGAAAGTTTTCTATTTTACAGATCCTTTCAAAGAAGCAGCTTTTGTTGTGTACCTATCCTTTCTAAGATATTTATTATTTTCTGTTTCATTAAAGTCAGCTATTTGACCTTTATTAATTAACTCTTAGTAGTATCTTTCATCTTATTTTCTCTTTCTAATTTCTTAGGATAAAAACTTTCTTCTTTCTTGTGTTTACTTGATTAATATAGGCATGGCCAGGCATGGTGGCTCACACCTGTAATCTCAGCACTTTGGGAGGCCAAGGTGGGAGAATTGCTTGAGGCCAGGAGTTTAACACCAGCCTAGGCAATATAGTGAGACCCCATGTCTACAAAAAAAAAAAAATAATAATTGACCAGGCATGATTGCACCTGCTTGTAGTCCCAGCTACTCCGGAGGATGAAGCAGAAGGATGGCTTGAGCCCAGGAGTTCGAGGCTGCAGTGAGCTAGGCTCACACCACTGCAATCCAGCCTGGGTGACAGAGAGACCCTGTCTCTAAAAGAAAATAATTTTTTTAAAAAAAATGTAGACATTGAGGGCTATAAAATTTCCCCTGAGCACAATTTCATCTGTGTCCCATAGGTTTTGTATTGTGTTCTTTGAATTGCTTCCTAGGGATTTAGAAATATTAGTTGTGATTTTCTCTTTGATGGAAAGATGGGGAATGTTTCTTAATTTCCAACTACTTAAAGTTTTGGAAATTTGAAATCATTTATCTTCAATAGACTATGATCAGCTATTGTGACCTATTAAATCTCTATTTTTTAAAAAAAGTTAATTTTTTGTGTGTATGTGGTTAAATACATAATCGATTTTGGGAAATATTTCATGGACATAAAAAAGGATATTACCTGAGAAATGAATACATTTAATCAACTTTGTTGTATTATTCTATTTTCCTGTGTACTTGTTTTCAAATTTATTGTATCAAGAGTATGTGAAATCTCTTGCAATAAGTGTATTTTTATCAAGCTCTTCTTATAATTCTAGTAAGTTTTACTTTATATATTTAGTGGCCGTACTGTTTGTGCATATCAACTTATAACATCTGATTCCTAACTTTTGCCTTTGATTATTACATAATGCCTCTCCATTTCTTAGGAAGTATCCATAACCTTTAATTCCTTCTTATTTAATGTTTATTTCTTTTTGTTTGTCTTGCCTCAAATCTGTTATTTTTAAGCTTTCATTATCAATTTATTTATAAGTATGTTTCTAATAAACACTATTAGAAATTTTGTGTTTATAACACTTTGTATCATTTTGTAACACTAGATTTTGTTATTATTTAATCCAATCTGAATTTCTTTATATTTTATTGAGAGATTCTAGTATACTGATATTTAATGTAAAAGTGATAGACTTGATTTTACTCTTTCAGTTTCATCTATTGCTTATTATCTAGTTTATTCTACTTTGACCTCTTTTTAACTTATTTTTCTCAATTTAGTTTGCTCAAATTTCTCCTTGTTAATTTGGGAAATCTGATTAATTTTTTCATCCCATTCATAATGATCTTCCATTTTCAGGCATTAATAGATGTCAAAGGTCTATTTTTTCATTTTGTAAACATAAGATAATATTTTCTCACCTATTTCCAGATGCTCTGTTCTACCAATCTAAAAAGAACACTTCCATTTCCCCATTCTACCTTCCTCTCCTCGATGAGATCTTGGGAATGATCGTAATCCCTCCAACCGTCTATCCAGCCCTAAGTCTTGAGTTTGGCCAAGATGTTTTAGAATGTCTAATTCCAGACAATTATGATACGAGCAGTATAAACCTTCCATGTCAATGCATATGAGGCATTCCCAGGGAATCTCTTTTTTCATTGAAAGGCAGTTAGTTTCACATTGTGCTTATGAGCTTGGGCACGTGTATCAGGGTTTTTGTCTCTGCAATGTTGCCGGCTGACCATGTAAACTTGGACGAGTTAACTACATCTTTTGTGCTTCAGTAAAAAAGATAATTATATTGTGGTGGTTTAAAATGTCTGCACATTCTTTGGCTCTCCCCTCAAAATACTGGAGCCTAATTCCCTCCTCTTTCAGTTATGCTGAATTTAGTCTCTTGCTTCTAGCAGATAAAATACAGTGGATGTGACAGTGTGTGACATCTGAGATGAGGTCATAAAAGACATTGTGGCTTCTAAATCTCTCTCTCTCTCTCTCTCTGAATATCCACTCTGGGGGAAGTAGCTACCATGCTGTAAGGACACTCAGGCAGTCCTCTGGAAAGGCCCGTGCAGTGAGCCCATGCAGGCCCATGCACCTGCACTCGAATGATTATAGCAACACAGTTCACAATTGCAAAGATTTGAAACAACCCAAGTGCCCATCAATACATGAGTGGATTAATAAAATGTGTTATATGTATACCATGGAGTACTACTCAGCCACAAAAAACAGTGGTGATCTAGCACCTCTTGTATTATCCTAGATAGAGCTGGAGCCCATTCTACTAAGTGAAGTATTACAATATTGGAAAAACAAGCTCCACGTGTACTCACCATCAAATTGATATTAATTGATCAACACGTATGTGCACATATACTAATAACACTCATCGGGTGTCTTGCAGATGGGAGGGGGGAGGAGGGGATGGGTATATTCACAACTAATGAGTGAACTGTGCACTGTCTGGGGGATGGACACACTTATAGTTCTGACTCAGGTGGGACAAAGGTAATATATGTAACCTAAACATTTGTATCCCCATAATATGTTGAAATAAAAAAAAAGCAAACAAAAAAATATCCTTTTGGCACCCAACCAAATATTAACATTTGGTATATTTATTAAATAAATCTTTTGGTGTCTGTCTCTTCCATATAATGTAAATATGGTCTGTATATTCATCCAGAAATTATAGTTTATCTGGAAAATATAACTATTATATAGCCTATATTAACTGATAGTTATTCCTTCTCAATATTCTTTTAGTATTCCATATATATGCAGAGTAAATCTATGTTGTTATGTTGATTAGACAAAACACAGCAGTAAAATCAGGAAGTTACTGCTCATTGTACATTTATTTCATTATGGAAAAAGTCAAAACATTTCTCTCTTACTTAATTAAAACTTCTCTAGAAAAGCAATTGAAATAACCTAGTGTAATTCTGAAATAATTTGTATACTAACTAGGTAGACCAGAATCTGACCAAAAAAGATAAATAAAACTGTTCTCAAAATTATATCTTCATGAAAAAACAAATTAAATGGTTTGACTAACCTCAAGCTGATTAAATATTTTTATCAAATACATCCTTAGCCAGTGCTTCTTTTTATGGCTGCAATAATTAAAATATAATAAATATTCAAATCAGTAATTGATTGTGTTAGAAGGACATGCTCAGCTCAGTGAAGGCTTTTGAATAGATAGAATTCAAGTACTATATTTTCATACTTCAAGGCACTTCCCTCATCTTAATGGCTGCCATTTCTTGTCCTATAACAAGATTTTATTTTGATTTTATTTCATGCTATTCAAGAAAACATTTGAGTCATGGGCTTCATCTAGGTATAACCATTGACTAAGAGTTTATTTGTTTGTTTGTTTCCTCCCAACCAAAGATATACCAAATGTTACCAAGATAGCAAATAACTAAATTTGAGATAGAAAGTACTCTAGGGATATAATCTGATCAGCTTTGCATACTTTTAGTTATTTTTCCCATTACCCTGTCTAGCTTTGCTAGTAAGACCCCTCAGCCTCTTACACGTTTCCTCTCAGACCACTCCCTCAATAAATCACTGAACAAGAATTCCTGCCCTGTGCTCTGTTTCTAGGAAGCTTGAAGTAAGACAAGGCATTAGTCAGATTGAACAGATTGAAAAGTACATGTAGGCTAGTGATGCCATAGGAAGATGAAGATAGGAAGATGCCTCCAGTTTGGTGGCTTTTTACAAAAATGTTCACTTCATCTTTGGAAAGCTTCACATTAGTAGCTTTTCATTTTATACACTGATTTTTATAAAATAATTAGTATGAAACTGGCAGGATGAGTACTAAATATATAGAACAGGGTTACTTTGGTGGGGGGGGCAGGGGAGGGTTTGCACATAATTAAATCCCGTTTCAACTAACTTTAAGGGATTTTTGCATTTGTTTAATTTGTTTCATGAACTATTGTTTCCTAAAACTACATTGCAAGTGAAAAGAACGTATTGCCATGACAGTAAAGCTGTATTGAATTTGATCAGTTTCTGTAACTATGTATAAAAATATAAGACCTCACAGCCTTTACTCAAAATCATATTTTATATTATTAATACTTATGACTGACTCTGAAACACATAGTTCATAAAATTAAATGATCTGTTTATATGATAGAGATTTAGAATTATCTAATTTAGAGCCCAAAGAGAGAGATGTTAGGGCAGCGGTCCCCAACCTTTTTGGCACCAGGGATGAGTTTCATGGAAGACCGAGGGGGAGGGACGGTGACCAGCAGGGGATGGAGCTCAGGTGGTGATGCCTGCTGGTCCCTAACAGGGCGTGGACCTGTGCCAGGCCGCGGCCCAGGGGTTGGGGACAGCAGTGTTAGAGGATCTAGTCCCTTCTTTTATTGTTCAGCTGAGGAGATTGTAAGTTAGAAACATTAAGTGATTTGTCCAAAGTCATGAAGGTAACTGGTGTCAGATCTAAAACCAGAAAACAGAACAGAGTTCAGGAAACATATTCATTATAAAGTCTAACTGTTGTAATTGTTGCTATTATTGGGGGAAAAAAACAATAAAAATACATTGAAAATGAAATGAGAATTGACAATTATCAAAATAAGTATTTCAAATGGCTCACGTATACACATAATTCAGGCAAATTCAGCATTGCTGTTTCCTCCTAAATGAAATGGATGTTTAATACTAGTTTGCCATTGCATGGAAATTAGAACAGAAAACGCTATAGAATCTCATTGCTTCCTCTCTTTTAAAAACATTAATCCACTGAGTTAAGCAGTATCTTTGGTGCTTGTTCTGTTTCCTGTAAGGGTTCTACAGAAGGCTGCTTTCACACAAAAATCAAATTCATCCCCTTCACACCTTCACAACCTCTCGCAAATCTTTCCCAAATTTCCTGCTTAGCGTTCCCCAAAGGAAGCTCCCTGGACCAGGTGTGACTTCACCTCTAATTATTCTTTACTGCCTCTGCATGTGGTTTTCCTCATTATACTGTCATTAGCATGAGGAACGGGCTCCTGTTGCCTGGGCAACCAGAAGTAGCACGTGCAGATGCCTATCGACTGCAACCCTGCTTGTAGTTTTTCTGTAATGCTCTTGGATCCCATCACTTTTATGGCCAAAAGAATGCAATCCTTTCTGCAGTTCTGCTCTGGTAATGGGGTATGAACCATGCGGCTACTTTTCCACATTTCTTGTTGCACTGTGTAAGGTCACCCGGGAATGGCCAAATATAGACAGCTGGGGCTTGGCTGGCTATTCACTCAGGAAGTGGAAACCTATGGATTTTAGATGCAAGAGGAAAAAAATCACAGTTTATGAAGATCACTCTGCCCTTCTTGAATTATGTAAATATCATTAGTTTTACTTAGTTATCCTGTTTCCCTAGTTACTGAAAAAAATCTAGTGTTGTGTTTAACGTTTTAATGTTTTTTAAAAAATTTTTAATATTGTGAAAGAGTTACCTCCATATATTATCTCTGATATTTGAAGATACCTTTAAGTATTTTTCATATATTATAATAAGAAAAAAATTTAAATAAAATATTTTACGTTTTAAACAGTTTCTTCTTCAGTGACTGAAGCAGAAAACAAAGTGCTTAATATTTTAGAGCGATGTTTCTCAAACTTTAATGTGCACAAGAATTATCTGGGATCTTGTTGCATTATAAGTTCTGCTGATCTGAGATGGGGCTTGACATTCTCCATTTCTTATAGGCTCTGGGTAATGCCATTGCTGTCCAACGATTTCATTTGAGTAGCAAGATTTTTTTTTTTAATTTCAGCATATTATGGGGGTACAGATGTATAGGTTACGTATGTTGCCCTTGCCCCCCCCCAAGTCTGAGTTTCAAATATGTCCGTCCTTCGGGTGGTGCACATTGCACTCTTTGTGTATGCATATACCCACCCCCTCCTCCCTCCTCCCCTCCCCCTCCCCCTGCCCAACATCCAATAGATATTATTCTTATATGTGCATTTTTGTGTTACTCAGTTAATACCAATTTGATGGTGAGTACATGTGTGAGTAGCAAGATTTTAATGCATTATAGTAGTCATCAGGAAATATAAATGGTAACTTAATAGTTGAATAGTGACCAAACATAATATTTTTGTTTCATGAACTGTTTTCATTTGTGGAAACAATTTTTGTCAGGTTTATTTTCCTCTTACTAATTATACAAGTAAATACATAGCTATTCATAGAAATTCAAATATTATAGAGATATATGGAGTAAAAGTAAAAATCCATCTTCACTCTCCCCTCTTTTTCAATTTCTCTCTTTATTATACCAAATACTTTGGTATAATAAGCACTTTGTATATCTATTAGAGATAAATGAAAGTACCATCATGAATACTTTGGTATTTATTAAGAATTTTTACAATGCATTTAGAAGTAGATATGCACACATCTGTACACAAACCCACACATATAAAATAAAAAGATGATCATACTATATGTAATTTTTTCCATGTGCTTTAAAAAAATGTAACAGCCTCAAATTGTCATTTTTTCATGTCAATATTCATTCAATTTTGTGACTGCATACTATTCCATTCTATTGATTCAGATTATTTCTGTTAGGTCACTTTTAGAAATAATGAACATTTTTTACACATTTTGTACATAATTGAGTCTTTTAGTAGGCTAATGGATAAGTTAAGATTAATTTTTAATTTTACAAATAATGCCAAATTGATTTCCCACAGCGTGAGGTGGGAGGCTGTTGCCCTTCTTCCTCCGTAAACATTGGCTATCAGAACTCTTTCAAAGGTTGTGCAAACTATAGATTTTTCTTGTTATTTTTTAATTGCATTTACCCAATTGTGAATTTGAAAATTTTTTAAACATTTTTTCACCATTTAAGTTATTTATTCTTTTGAAAATATTTTATATATACTCTTCTCATTTTTATTTCTATTGAGTTATTTTTCATTATTGATTGGTGGCAAGTATTTGTATGTGATGAGTGTTAACCTTTTGTCTAATATATGTACACACACACACGTATATTTATTAGAGACAGTATAGCATGCTGGTAAGTTGGGAGCATTGGGTCTGAGTTTGCTTTCTGGTTTCACCACTTGGCAGCTGTGTAACCTTGGATAGGTTATTTAACTTCTCTATATTTCAGTTTCCTCAACTGTCTAAATGGAATAATAATGGTATGTACTACATGTCTAAATACGATTTATTCTTTTCCTAGTTATATACTTGCTACCTTTATTACAATTTTTTTGCTATTCTTATGCACTCACTCTTACAGGTAATATTTTGAATCAACTTGAACAGCTTCATTTAAAATTACCCTTAGGATTATAAGAAAAATAGTTTGGAATAGATAGATTAATTTGAGAATTTAAACTTTTATAAATTTGAGGCTCTCTATTCCAATCCACATTACGTAATTTCACATGTTTAGGCCTATTCTTCTGAACTTAAAATATTACTTTTTAATAATTTTAAGGTTTTATGGGGAAAAAGATATACTCTTGTTGCTATTTTGATTGAGATATTTTTATTAATTGCTCATTGTTGGTATATTGAAATGCTTATTTTTTTGTATGTTAGCCTTATTTCTAGACACCTTGCAAATCTTGTATTTCTCTAATGTATTTTTATTTTTTTATTTTGAATGTTAATGTGAGAGATTTGAATTTTTTCCTACTATTTATCAATGTGTTGGTCTCTTTTCTAGGACCCTCAGGCGTATTTTGAAGAATGGGGATTTTTGGCATTATCGCTTTGTTTCTGATTTTAATGGGAATACTACTAGAATTTCATTATTGATTTTTGCTGTAGTTTTCTTGAAGGCAATCTGTCAAATTTAAAAATGTCCTTTTTCCCCCAACTTCCTCAGAGTTTTTAATTTTTTTAAATCAGGGGTGGCTAATACATTCTATCAAATACTTTTACAACTAGTATTGAGATAGTATATGTTTTGCTCATTTATTCTGTTAGTCTAGTGCTTTAGCATACGTACATTTCCTACTATTACACCACTCTTGCACTCCTAAGATAAACCTTTCTTGATCACCATGCGTTGTTAATATTTTAAAATGTTGTTACAGTGAATTTGAAAATATTTTGTTCATTATTTTTATTTGCATTAAGCTTAGTGTCTATCCTTAAAGTGATGCTTCCAGATTTGTGTCTTTTGATTAAGATTGCTTTGGCTATTCTGGCTCTTTTAGTTCCCCATTTTCATTTAAGAAGGTCTGAATGTACATCCTTCCACCTCCAAAAGGTCAATATAGTATTATATACACATTATCTGCATAGCACAATTAGAGTAATCTTTTCTTCACAGATGCAGAAGGAGGCTTTGATTTGTTTAGGGGATATTAAAATACCTTTTCCTTTGAGAACCTCCCTTATATACCCAGAAGAACTCTATTAGAAACCCTAGGATTACCTGTCTGCAAACATTCTGTTGAGTAATGTTTAATTATCAAAACAAAAAAATAATGAATAAACATGTTCAGTATTTTAGAGAGTTCCATTGTCTCGATCTATTCAGATCATCCACAATCACTAGAGAGGGGGTAGAATGTTTTGTCCTTGGTGAGGCAGTCACCTGGCCCAGAATTCTTTGCTGGCTCTCTCCAGGGAACTCTTCCCAGTGGCACTTTCCTAGTCACTCCATGTTTCTTATTTTCCTAGTGAATCTTTGGTCTTAGCAAAAGGTCTTTATTCCACCAATTATAATTATCACCCTAACTACAGACAAGAAAAGAAAAATAATCCCCCACTTATATCGGTCAGCTATTGACACAATAATGCTACCTAATGAATTCACCAGCAAATTCAGCAGTTTACAACGGGTTGCATTTGCCCAACATGCTTGGGTTCTCAGGTTGAAACTTCTATTGTCTCATCCAGAATAGGCAGCTCTGCCTTGGGATATATGTTTCAAGACTGAAGTTCTTGGCTGGGATTGGATTCAAGTCAGCTCTGCATTTCCTTCCAGGGCCTAGGCTGAAGGAGAAGGAGTAGCAGCTTCCTGGGACATGTTCTTCTGATGGATGATCCCAATTGCCAAGAAGATAAGCCCAGCATGCTGATAATGCCATGTCTGCTAGTATCTTCTTGTCCAAAGAAAATGGCCAAACCTGAAATCAAGAGGCGGGGTGGTTCACTCAGCCCACTGGAAGGCTATGGCAGAGGTATGCATTTATAATTTTATTAAAAGGAAATAAAGAATCAGTGTGCATTTTTAATCTCTGATACCACTGAGAATCTGTCCTTTCCAGCCTCCCTGTGCTCTGTTTATGCTTCCATCCCTGGTGAAATCCAGTGCATTCAAGTCAAGTTTTTAAGACTTTTCATCTTGTTTTCCCATCAGAAAGCGCTCATCTTTGAGTGACTCCACCTTCATGATGGACCAAAGCAATGACTAATTCAAGAAAATGAAACAATTTCCAACAGTCCCCATGTGTTCTTCATAGAAACAAAACCAGGCAGTTGTTATTAAACATAGTTCAATGAGGTCCTTGGTTTCTAGGCCAGACCAATAAACATGTTGGTTTCCTTCCTGATTTGTTCTTCCGCAACAGCAAAGGGGATTTTCATTAAGAGCCTCCAACGCCAGTTTGAAGATTTTGTCTGCAAAGTTTAACAACTAATGTCAGTTTCAAAGCTGTTGTCTCTAACCCTTTACTAATGGATGTTTCTCCTTTTCTTCTAGATGCCAGAAGGTTGTTGCTGTTAATGCTTTCCATGTTTTAGGATTTTATCCTTTGCAAAATAATCTCTGAGTGTATTAATATATTAGAAGCTATTATCAGAGCATCTGTACCCTCTCAGGCAATGTCTAGATTCACTGCAATTGTAGGATTCACCTGTCTCTTCCCACCTCAACTATCCACTCCCCTCTGCTTGCTTCTCCGCTTGGTGGCTTCATTGGCCCTAGGGGAATTTGCTGTGCCTGCATGCAGGATATCTTAGAGCTATAATAGGTTTAATGTCCCCAGCAGCAACATTCAAACACTCCAGTTTCCCCATCACTCAGCGGGGCGCATTTCCAGAAAGACTGAGACAGCAGCAATCTGCTCGCACACACACCTTTCATCAGCTGCCTTCCCTTCCCTACTTCACTCTCACTCCCTTGCAGCATTTCCTGGGGTTACCTGGGGCACGATGGCATGTGCCTTTAGACCCAGCTACTTGGGAAGCTGAGGATTGATCATTTGAGCCCTGCAGTTAAAGTCCAGCCTGGGCAACATAGTGAGACTCTTATGTCTAAAAAATTAAAAATAAAATAAACAACCTGTACCCACATCCTTGTTTCGGGGGTTGGCTTTTGGAAGAACCTAAACTAAGATAGGTTGTGAGCAGGAAAACTGAGCGCTCTCCCTAAAATGCGCAAAACTCAGAGCACCTAAAGCAACAAAGTAATTTATGTGTAAATAAATCATGGCTGGGAGATGGCATTGCTCTGTCAGAGCTGGTAAGTTAAAGTAAATAACAGCCAAAAATCAAAAACATGCACAGAGGAAAAACTCCTTCCCAGGTGTTGGTGTGTGTTTGAAGCACAGAGAGGTGGAGTCCGGTCCCAGGCCGGGGCAATGCCCCCAGTGCCCTGTGTCCTTCCAGTCGCTTACTAGTTTCACCAGAGCCTTTCTCTCTATGGCTGCCCCTTGGTCTGGGCCCCCCTTTCTCTGTCTACTGTCTGGAAGGGGTGGATGTGGTTCTGGTGCTCATTATTTCAAGAACAAATAGATTTGCATCACACTCATGTTCTAACAGCTGGTGTGAGACTACTCCTGTGTCCCAACTCACATCCTCTTGGCCACCTTTTTACAGCTGCCAGCTTTGTAAAGGTGTCACTGACAGCACCTTGCATCAGCTGCAGCACCTACCTCTTGCTTTTTTCCCCCAGGGCTTCCTTGTTGCCACCTCTTAAGATGCCTCCTGCAAACCACTCAGCTGTTTGGAAGCACATGCAGTCCTCAAAGTGCAAGGTCATGAACAACCCCTGGGACAATGCTTGACCAATGGGAGAAGAAAGCCGATGGATCATTTCTCCTCTCGTTTGTCCTTCTGGT
>CAUYSK010079073.1:0-31932 GCA_963575035.1 Avahi laniger | reverse complement strand
GCTCCATTGGTTTATGTATCTGTCTATATGCCATTACCACACTGTTTTGATTGCTGTAGCTTTGTAGTATGTTTTGAAATCAGGAAGCGTAAGTCTTTCAGCTTTGTTCTTCTTTTTCAAGATTTTTTTAGCTATTTAGGTCCCTTTAATTTCAAATTCCATATGAATTTTAGGATGAACATTTTTATTTCTGCAAAAATGTCATTGGGATTTTGATAGGGATTTCATTGAATTGCAAATTGCTTTGGATAGTATTAAGTAATAACTTAACAATATTAAGTCTTCAAATTCATGGAACATAGGATGTTTCCATTTATTTATGTCTTCTTTAATTTCTTTCAGCAATAGTTTTCATAGTACAAGTCTTTCCTGTCTTTAGTTAATGCCTAAGTATTTTATTATTTGTAATGCTGTTGTAAATGGAATTGTTTTCGTAATTTCCTTTTCAGATTGTTTACTGTTAGTGTAAAGAAGTGCAATTGATTTTTGTGTGTTGACTTTGTATCCTGCTACTTTGCTGAATTAATGTATTAGTTCTAACTTTTTTGTGTGTAATATTTAGGGTTTTCTACATGCTAGACCATAACATCTGTGAACAGAGATAATTTTACTGTTTTCTTTCCAATTTGAATGGTTTTTATTTCTTTTTCTTGCCTAATTGCTCTGGTTATAACTTCTGGTAATGTGTTGAACAGAAGTGGTAAAAGCAGGCTTCTTTGCCTTGTTCCTAATCTAAGAGTAGAAATTTTCAATCTTTAGTCATTGAGTATGATGTTCACTGTGGGCTTTTCATATGTGGCTTTTATTATATTGAGGTAGCTTCCTTCTATTCCTAGTTTGTTTTTTTTTTATCATAAAAGGGTGATGAATTTTGTCAGATGCTTTTTCTGCATCAGTTGCAATCATCATGTATTTTTTCTTCACTTTATTAATGTAGTGTATTGATCAATATTCATATGTTGAGCCATCCTTGTATTCCAGGAATAAATCCCATTTGTCATGGTGTATAATCCTGCTAAATTTGGTTTGCTAGTATTTTGTTGAGGATTATTGCATCTGTCTTCATAGGGATATTGGGTTATAGTTTTCCCTTCTTGTAGCATCTTTGTCTAGCTTTGGTATCAAGGTAATGCCAGCTTCATAAAATAGAAAGCTTTCCCTCGTCTTCAATTTTTTAGAAGAGGATTGGTGTCAGTTCTTCAAATGTTTGGTAGAATTTACCAGTGAAGTCATCAGGTCCAGGCCTTTTCTTTTTTTGGGGGGATATTTGATCACTTATTTTCCTTCCTAGTTAGAGGTCTCTTCTGATTTTCTATTTTTTTGATCATTTAGTGTTGGTAGGTTTTGTGTTTCTAGGAATGTATCCATTTGATCTAGTTTATCCAATTTGTTGGCATACAATTGTTAATAGTACTCTCTTATAATCCTTTTTATTTCTCTAGAATCAGTAGATGTCTCCACTTTCATTTCTTTTTTTTATTTTTCAAAATTTTATTGTTATTGGCTTTTCAAATTTTTTTTTATTTCAGCATATTATGGGGTACAGATGGTTAGGTTATGTATGATGCCCTTGGCCTCCCTCCCCGCCAAGTCTGAGCTTCAAATGTGTCCATTCCCCTAGAGGTGTGCATCACACTCATTGTTTGTGCATATGCCTGTTCCCTCCTCCTCCCTCCCCCTGCCCAACTTCTTATGTTGGTCTAATTTGAGTCTTCTCTCTTTTTTTTCCCTTAATCCAGCTAGCTAAAAGTTTGCAAATATTGTTGATATTTTCAAAGAATCAACTTTTGGTTTCATTGATTTTCTGTGTAGTTTTTCTATTCTCATTTCATTGAGCTCTGCTCTAATATTTATTATTCCTTTCATCTACTAGCTTTGGGCTTAGTTCATTCTTTTTTTCCTAGTTCCTTAAATTATGAAATTAGGTTATTGATTTGAGATCTTTCTTGTTTTTTAATGAAAGTGTTAATAACTATAAATTTCCTCATTAGGACTGCTTTTGCTGCATCCCATAAAGTTTTGATATGTTGTGTTTTCATTTTCATTTGTCTCTAAGTATTTTCTAATTTCCCTTTTGGTTTCTTCTTTGATCCATTGGTTGTTTAAGAGTATGTTATTTAATTCCCACAGATTTTTGAATTTTTCTGTTCTACTGTTATAGTTTCTAACTTCATCTTACTGTGGTCTGAGAAAGTACTTTGTATTATATCTATTTTCTTAAGTTTATTGTACTTAATTTATGGCCTAATATATAACCTATCTTGAAAAATGCCCTATGTGTACTTAAGAAGAATGTACATGCTATTGTTTGGTAGATTGTTCTGTTTATGTATGTTATATCTTTGGTTTATTGTGTTGTTAATGCCTTCATTTCCTTACTTACCTTCTGTCTAGTTCTATCCATTTTTGAGAGTACGGTATTAAAATCTCTAACCATTAAGGTAGAACTGTCTATTTATCCCTTCAATTTGGTCAGTTTTTGCTTCATATATTTTGATGATCTGTTATTGTTTACAGTTATTATCTTCTTACTCTTTTATTAATATATAATGTCCTTTGTCTCTTGTAAACTTTTTTGATTTAAAGTCTATTTTTTTTATTTCAGCATATTATGGGGGTACAGATGTTTAGGTTACATATGTTGCCCTTGCTCCCCACCGCCCCCCGCCAAGTTCGAGTTTCAAATATGTCCATCCTTCGGGTGGTACGCATTGCACTCTTTATGTATGCATATACCCGTCCCCTCCTCCCTCCTCCCCCTTCCCCCCCCGCCCAACATCCAATAGATGTTATTCTTATATGTGCACGTATGTGTTGATCAGTTAACACCAATTTGATGGTGAGTACATGTGGTGCTTGTCTTTCCATTCTTAAAGTCTATTTTAACTGATATTAGTATAGCCACCTGTGTTCTCTTTTGGTTAATATTTGCATGGAATTTTTTCCTCATGCTTTCAATCTATTTGTGTTTTTGGATCTAAATTGAATCTCTCGTACATAGCATATAGTTATTATAGATCTTTTTTTTCATCCATCTCTGTGTTTTGATTGGCATGTTTAATCCACTTACATTTACAGTTAATTACTGACAAGAAGGGACTTACTTCTGCAATTTTGCTGTTTGTTTTCTATATATGCCATGTAGCTTCTTTTGTCCCTCGTTTTTTACATTGCTATCTTTTTTGTGCCTAGTTGATTTTTTTGTAGTTAAACATTTAAATTCTTTTCTCATTTCCCTTTGTATGTATTCTGTAACTAATTTCTTTGTGGCCCCCATGGGGGATTATATTTAATATCTTGAAGTTATAGCACTAACTTAAATTTATACCAGCTTAACTTGAAGAACATACAAAAACTCTGCTCCATTAATGGCTCTGTCCCTACCCCTTTTAGTTGTTGATGTCACAAAATTGTATCTTTATTCATCATGCACCAAAAAAAGTAGGTTAATAATTCTTTGAAATGCGTTAGTTAGAATGCACAAACTTTTTTTCTTGTTTCTTTTTTTTTCTTTTATTTCAGCATATTATGGGGGTACAGATGTTTAGGTTATGTATGTTGCCCTTGCCCCTCTTCCCCCTCAAATCTGAGTTTCAAATATGTCCATCCTTCGGGTGGTGTACATTGCACTCTTTGTGTGTGTATATACCCGTTCCCTCCTTCCTCCTTCCCCTTCCCCCTCCCCTTCCCCCCCTGCCCAACATCGAATAGATGTTATTTTCATATGAGAATGTACAAATTTTAAGTGTGTATCTCAATGAAGTTTTTACACATGATTAGACTGGTGTTACTCTACCACCCAAATAAGATCAAGATAGAGAACATTTATGCACCCCAGAAAGATCCTTTATGACCCCTGTACATCAATAGCCTCTCCCCCTGGAGGCAATCAATATTCTGACTTCTATCAAGTTTTGCCTGTTCTTGAAAATCATATAAATGGAATAGTACAGTGTGGTAGGCAGCTACTATATACAGCTCTAACATTGCTCCAATAATCTTTGCCTCCTGATATTCATGTCCTTGAATAATCTCCTCCACTTGGGTGTGGATTGGATCCAATAATCTGCCTTTAGTGAATATAATATGGCAAAAGCGATGGGATATCACTTCCAAGATTAGGTTACAAGGGATTTTGGCTTTCATTTTGCTTGCACTCTCTCTGGCTCTTCTTGCTTGCTGTGATGAAGCCAGATGCCATGTTCTGAGCTGCCCTGTTGGTGACATCCAGTGAAAAATTGAGGCTCTTGGCCCAATGGCCATGTGAGTGATCTTGGAATCAAATCTTCCCCTGGTTGAGCCTTGAGATTTCTTTAATCAGGCTGATGTCTTGATTGAAGCCTTGTGAGAAACCCTGAGCAGGAGGACCCAGGTAAGGTGTACCTGGACTCCTGACCCACAGAAATTGTGAGACAGTAAAAATTTGTTGTCTTAAGCCACTCAGTTTTTAGATGAATTTGTTACACATCAATAGGTAGCTAATATGCATAGTATATTTTCTTTTATGTCTATTTTCTTTTCACTTAACATTATGCCTGTGACAATTATCTCTGTTGACATATATAGCTTTAGGTTGTTCTTTTTATTTCTGTATAGCATTACAGTGTATGAATACAGATAAATTATTTACCCATTCTGTAATTTATAAACATCTGGGTTGTTTCCATATTTTTGGCTATATGAACATTCTTGTACATTTTTTGGACATATGTACTCATTTTTCTTGATAATATACCCAAGAGTAGAATGACTGGATCATACAGTAGATTTTAGTAGATACAACCAAATAATTTTACAGAGTGGTTGTACCAATTATACCAATTTTACAGAGTGGTTGTACCAATAGTCCAGCAATGTATGAGATTTCCAATTGTATTACTTCCTTGCCAATGCCTGATATTTTTTATATTTTTAAAATTTTAGTTATTCTTTCAGATGGGGTGATGTATCCCATTGTTTTTAATGTGACTACTCGTGGATTTTGAGCATTTTTCATGTGTTTAATGGCCATTTGATTTCATCTTTAGTAAAATACCTGTTCAAATTTTTTGTCCATTTTTACATTTTCTATTTTTAAGCTAGATTTGAAAGAATTCTTTGTATTCTGGATTTAAGGTCTTTGTCAGATATATTTAATGTGGGTATCTTCTTACAGTCTTTGCTTTGCTTTTTTATTGTATTAATGGTATATTTTTATAAAGGGATGTTGTTAATTTTAATGAAATATAATTTATCAATTTTTTCTTTTAAGGTTATAAAATATTTGCCTATTGCAAGGTCAGAAAGATAGTCCCCTGTGTTTTATTCTAGAAGCCTTATTGTTTTAACTTTCACATCTAGGCCCATGATTCATCTGGAATTTCTTTTTTTATGTGTTGAGTGGCTGATGTGACACTCAAATTTATTTTCGTTTCTCTAATAGAACTCCAGATGACCCAGAACCATTTATTGAAAAGATATCTTTGTTGCAAATCAGATATCTTTACTTACGTGCGTCTGTCGATTTTCTCTTTGGTTCCTGTGCTCTGTTTTCCTACCCTAACACCAATGCCACACTGTCTTAATATACTGTACTTTCATCATCAATATTATTGTTTGGTTATTTAAGTTTGCCAGCATTGTCCTTTTTTTTTTTTTTGCCACATTTGTCTTGGCTGTTCTTAACCATTTGCATTTATACATACATTTTAGGATCGACTTGCTGATTTTCACCAAGAAAAGCCTGCTAGGATCTGGGGGTAGGAGTATATTACGTCAGTCAGTCAGTTTGAGGAAAATTGACATCCTTTTAGTTTTCCTTAATTTCTTTCAGCAACGTTTCATACTGTTTTAGTGGAAAGGTCTTATAAATCCTTCAGTAGGTTTATTTTCAGGAATTTGATGCTTTTTGATGCCATTTTAAGTGGGAATTAAACATTTTTTTTCATTTTCTACTTTTTGTTGCTAGTATTATCTTTAGATTCTTTGGGATTTTCTTTGCATATCGTCATGCAGTCTGTGAATAATGAAAGATATTTTGTGAATTTCTTTTCTTTATACATTTTATTTCATTTTCTTGCCTTCTTGCACAGGTTATGACCTACCCACAGTGTTGAATAGAAACGGTGATACTGGACATCTTCATTTTGTAGAAAGGCATTCAGTGTTTCACTGTGAGTTATCACGTCTGCTGTAGGTGATTATGAATACCTTTCATCAGGTTAGGGAGAGAAGACTCTTTTTTCAGGTCTAACGATCAGATTGTCTCCGTATGGAAAAAATAAAAGCTAATATAGGGAAGGAATAATGATTATAACATGAGTAAGAACAATAGAAGCAAGACAGAGAAGGAGGTGAAGGAGAGTGAAAAAAGAATTTCTTGGGTGGCTGCTAAATTCCAAGCACTCTGAGAGCCGAGGTCACCTGTGATAGGTCACATGGCTAGTGAGGGCTGGGGGCTGGAGGAGAACCCACGTCTGCTGGGAATCAGACCATGCACACGTGTGTCTAATTCTTTCTTATTTCTGCTGCACCCATAGGAAGAGTAAATGAAAGAAAAAATTGCTAAAGACGAGAACAGTTACTCCAAAATCTTCCTATAAACCTAGGGCATTGAATTTCTTCCATCTCTCTTCATCTCTGTTTCTTTCTCAGAATTCCTGTTTCTAGGAATTGATCTTGATGTTGGATTCCAGCTCAATCTCATTCTCTGTCTTGTGGCAGAATGGTGGTAGATGTCTTCTTTTCCCTTCCGTCTAGATCCTATGAGTCTCCTGTGCTCTGAGCCACCTCTTATTTTAATTCTGTTTTGGAGACACCATGACGTTATGCCAGTTGACACTGGTTACTGAGAGCACAATGGCTGGGCGTGAGATTAATGGTCACGCCTGGATCCTCCTTAGTGTCTTGGTGGTGCCCTGCAAGTGATGGCTGTCCAGCACTCACTGGGACACAGGAGTAGGAGGGGTGAGCAAGCTTCAGGCCGGAGTGGAGGCTGTAAGCGCCCTTTCTCGCTCCAGAGAAGCACAAGCTTTTTTGGCAACAAGTCAGATTTATCTTCTGTGGCTGAGCTGGACTGTGTTTTGAACCCAACCCAGAAGTGTTTGGACGAGCTGCTGCTCCCATGCAGCCTGGGCTTTCTGCAGTGGGGCCAGTCCTCCTGTCGGATTTGCTTTCTCTTTTGCAAAGTCTATCCTGAGGCTATTGTTTGGCTTTCTAGTCCTGTCTGAATTCGGATGGTTCCGCTTGAGATAAAAACAATACAAGACAACCATAAAAAAGGACTGAAGAAGAAACGGAATAAAGGAGGTTTTTCTACTCTTTGAAAGATGTATGCCAATGTGTTTTGTGGTGTTTGAATGTGTTCAGGACACTCCTCCAACATTAGCCAGTGTATCATAGCTGCCCAGCAACCTGGTGCATTTGTTGTGTGGCAGAAACGTTTGTTGAAGAACAGGCTGAAATTTGGGCTGAGAAGTTGCCTGCCTGAAGGCTCCTGAGCCATCATCTTCATCGCTGAAATATTAAACACTCTCTGGTCTCTAGAGCTGGCTGTCAGGGGGTTTGCTCAGAGGGCGACGTGTGGGAGGAAGGAGGCTATTGTCTGCCATTATCCTGTTGTTCCATAAGGCAGTAACCTTTATCCCACCTGGGTCTACAACCAGTGCCCTGACAGTGGTCAGTTACCTCTGAGTATGACCTTCTGAAGAAAGTATGGGTGATTCAAGACCATCCATTCTCATTCCTGGAAATCAAGCATTGAGAGAGAGACAGAGAGAGAGAGGGAGAGAGAGAGCAAGCGCACATGCACTTAGCAAAGAGGACCACTGAAATTATTACACATCTTAAGATTTTCAATTTTTTTCTCTCTCACACAACATTCAAAGTGTGAGAGGTGGTGCGCGAGCAGGCATTTGTGTAAAGCAATAGACACTCCTGCTTCCTGGGGGCTTGGATTCCAGTAGTGATAGAATCAATGTCAGTGTTGGACACATGTGTGCATAGTCTGGTCTTCCAACAATTAAATAATTGCGAAGATGACAAAATTGAGTTTCTTAACTGGGTGTAGACCCATTGAATCAACAATAAAGAGAGTGTACTTTACGAATAAACAAGGAAGGGATCTCAGCATTTCATGTCTTCCTGCATTCTGCCCTCAGGGCATGGTAGTGTGTGACCATGGCATGAAGTTTCAGTGATAGAACACCCCATTCAAGTGAGGGGGTTCCCATTATTTAGGGTTGAGTGGTTGGGTGACCTAGACCTAGTCCACATGAGTGACTTCCAGAAAGTTCAGAGCTCGGAAGGCAGCTTTTAAGTGAGGTCATATGTGTAAAGCGCTTGCATGTCTCTGGCACATAGTACGTGTACTATCAATATTAATGTATATGACTATTATTGATGAAGAAGAAGGGGAGATTAAAAACGATCTGTCCCTGATAACCAAATCCCTAGGGGGAGAGTTTGGGGGCCACAGAATCATTTAGGATGAAGGAAAGTGTCCAGCGCTGGAAAGTGAGTTAAACTGGAAGTGCCACATATTTTTGAGTATTTTACCTGCCTCTTTGATGATTTTTCCGGCTCTAACCTAACGAGGGTCATGCTTAAGACTTGCTGTCCCCACTGCCCCCCACTGTTAGTCTCCTAAAGGCAAGGACCGTGTCTTTCCCAGCACTCCCTGGCCCACAGGATATAATATGCTCAAAATACATTATTGCAGTAATTGAATGATGTGTTCAAAATGAGTCAATGGCAAGCTGTGGGAGCCCCCAAAGTTAATGCTATCAAAGTTTAAAGAAATAACAGCAATGTGTCTGTTGCAAGACCCTGCTCTGTTTTCTCCCCTCTGCAGTGTTGTGTTCAGGTCCGGGAGCCCAAGCCAAATGACAGAATCCTTCCATGAGGGAGACCAGGACAGAGAAGGACACTGGGACCCCATTGTGATATAAACCGTTAGAAATACAGGTTCATTTAGTCTGGAGGAGAGAAGACCCTGGGTTGAGAACTCTCAACATATGAAGGGCTGTTATGTAGAAGAGGGACAAGAATTGTTCTTTATGGCCTTACAGGACAAAAGTTAAGACTGATGAGTAGAAGTTGCAGGGAGGCTGAGTTTGTCCCACCATAGGGAAGAACTTTGCTGCGGGGCGAAGTGGTTGGCAGGGTCCTGGGATCTGTTTCAGTGGCTGTCCAGGGGTTGACCCGTGTGCAGGACTTTGGATTCTACCTTCAAAGTTCCATCTAAAGTAGAAATTAGATGACACGAGAACTGGGGTCTCTTCCTTGTGGGGAGAGAATAAAAGGTGTTGGGGTGGCCCGTGTAGGCCAATCAGGGCTGCTGGGAACCTCGTCTGTCTTGAGAGAGCGCTGACGCTTTCTTTACATGGACTGTTTATCTCGTAACAACGTAGGGTGAGCAGCAGAGAAGGAAACGTACTCAGGCAGGTAGAGTAACGTGACCAAGGCTCACCCTTCCCTTTCTTAATCACCTCCTGGAATTCTGTGTTGTCAGCTGGATCCTTTTCATACCCAATCCTCTTTTTCTTCATCTGAATAAATGACTAGCGGGTAGAACAGTCCTGCTTTGAACCCTCGGGGACCCTCTTCAGGGGCTCGGGCGGCCGTCTCAGCCCTGGATTCTGCCTTGTCAGCCAGGACGCCTTCCCTGTCCTGCAGTCCTTGCTCAGGGCTCTCACCTGCAGTGTCGCGTTTCTTCCCCTTTCCCTTGGCGGAGGGCTCCGCAAAGCCTGCTGTTGACCTTCTTTTAATTGCTAATAATTATTCAATTTTATATAGCCCAGAGTGATAAATATTCATGACAAGCACAGTGCATCAAGATCCAACACTTTAAGCTATTGTGTTTTTTTAATTAAACTGAAACATGGAATTAAATGCAGTAAAAGGAAGAAAGAGAGCATGTATTGTATCTATTTCAGACCCACTGTGGGACTGCGTGGGAGGGTGGGAGGCAGATAGGAAACGTTGACCTGGGCGTTGAGATGCTCTGTCTTAAGTGTGTAAAGGAGACACCTAAAACATCCGGGCCTGGCTGATCCATTCATTCGTACATTTAGTCATTCATTCACTCAGCACACGTTTACTGAATGCCACTGTGAGCGCTGGGAGTGCCTCTCAGAGGGACACAGATAGACTAGAACAGGGACCTGCAGGAACTCACGGTCTGGTCATGGATGAGACCGTCGAATGGATCAGCCGTGCCAGAGTTGCATGGTCAATCCAGGTAAATGTATGAAAGGCAGCGTTCACAGGGGCCAGTGAGTAACTGCCCAGGGTGGCAGATGTGGTGTCACAGAGGTGGTGATTCCCATCAGGACTTAATAGTTTACTGGTCCTGCCTGCAAGGCATCTTTTCCCAGCCTAGTGAATGCCATCTCTAGGGGTGCCCCGAAAGCGGATGGACCACTGACCTTCCGCTGGAGAGACCATCTAGATTGTGGACTCTGGGTTCCAGTCCCAGCTCTGGCACTTCCCAGCTGGATGACCTTGGATGAGTCATTTAACCTCCCTATGCCTCAGTTTCCTTATCTGTGAAATGGGAACAATCGTAGAAACTAGCCGACAGGATTGTTGTAAGGGCTAAACTAGTTACTGCACGTGAGGAGCACAGAATGGTGCCTGGCACCCAGAAAGTGCCGAAGTGTAGACATGCCAGTTGTTATTTAAGCTGAGGCCTTGGTCCAAGACTTTCTGGGTTCCTTTACTCCTGGGGGGCCTCCAGTTCTCTGGAGGGCTCTTGTGAGGTTTTGCTCCATTGGAGGGAGGCAAACTGCAGGTGAGCCCTTGCTGAGAGCTCTGAGCAGCTTCAGAGAGCCGCTCTCGAGAACCAGCAAGAGGCAGACAAAGGCAGAGCCTTAACAGATACCTTCCAGAAGGCCAGCCTCCGGACAGAGCAGGAGGCCAGACGGTCCCTGGTGAACCGAGATAGGAGAGGCAGGGGCAGGGGGAGAGAGCAAACTCGCCCAGTCCCCACCCCCGGAAAGCCACGCCTCGGATCCCTTCTCTCAGGGAAGGAGACGTGCTTGCGCGTGTGCGTGGGCACAACGCATGCTGCGCTCCGTGGGTCGTTTCCCACAGATGGGAAACATGAGTTATTTATTTGCAGCGCATGCGTGGGGAGATGCTCATGAACCAGCACAGGGATTTTCTCCAAGTAAACAAATCCACTTTCTGGAGAGGCGGTTGCTTTTTACAGCCGAGAGATGAGGGAGAGCTCACTACCGCCACGCGGTTCCTGGCACCCTCGAGTGCCTTCCCTGGAGCCAGGAGGCGACTCCGTCAGCCTCCCCCGCTCCTGACTGCAGTGCGGGGGCTGCTGAGAGCGCCCAGATCTCAGTCCTCCCACCGAACACCGCCGAGCTTGTCCTTCTGCGTCAATTCATGCTGTAGCTCTTTCAAGTCAGAGAAGGACAGGGGTTGTCAGGGACTGTGAGCCTGAGGAAAAGTCTCCGCGGTGGCGCTGCTTGGTGGGAGGAAGAGTTAAGGTTGATTTTGCTTCAGGGCCTTGGTTTAAAGTCCAGCTGTGTGTGGCTTTTAAGGAATCACTAGCTCCTCTCATGTCCCAAGGAGACTGATCAGCATCAAAGCCAGAGACCTTCCTGTGATCAGCTAAGCCCCACGATGGGCCGAAGGTATTGCCCTTCCCTCCTCCTGCTCGCCCCCTGGGCCGGCTTGGCCCATCTGCACTGGCCTCTCTGTTCCCCAGCACAACAGCAACACTCCTGCCCCGGGGCCTTTGCACAAACTGCTCCCTCCCTCTGGACTGCTCTGTCCCCTGATAACTGCATGGTTCATTCTCTCACCTCCTCTTGGCTGTTACTTAAATTGACCTTCTCAGTCAGGCCTGCCCTGGCCACCCAGTCTAAAATGGTATAATTCAGATCCTCCCTGGTTGGCTTTCAGCTAGTGTTTTGGGGACTCTGCCTACCCAGGACACTTAAGCATGTGCTTTGGCCCAGGTCCTCACAGAGCTCAGAGGAAGGCCCTGAATGTCCTAGGAGTAGGGACACATACCCTTATTCTGCCGCATCCCCCTCCACCTTCACTGTGGACCATTCAAATGAAGGTGACATCGAATCTGGATCGTGAAGAGTCCAGGGAGCCAAAGAAGACTTGGAAAGAGAAAGTCTTTTTAATTTGAGGAACAGTACTCACATAGGAAGTGTGGGTATGAGCCTGTGTTTGCCCTTGGTCTTCGGGACAGGATGTACTTCTCAGGCCAGAATGCCCGAGACTGTGGGTGCTTTGCATTCAGAGAGAAGCAGACGCTTGGGAATGAATCCCAACTGCCTACCCACTGCCGGTCCTCACAGTCGTTCTTTCTGGGGAAGACGGAAAGGAAAGGGCCAGCCAAGACCTACCTGATGAGTCAGTGCAGCCTCCAGGATGATTTTGCCCCAAGCATGAAGCCTCGTGTAAGCGAGGAGTGAAGAGGAGAGAGGTATTTTCACCCTCTTGCCTTGATGCTGTCTTGATGGCTCGTTGTGTAGATGCTGTGGGTAATTTTTAGTGCCAGCTGGCATTTGTCACCTGCCTTTTGTCCCAGCCAAACAGCAGCTTGGAGAGGGGAAGCTAGATGGTAATTCTTGGGTAGATTGGCCTTAGGATTCGGAGGTGACAGGCGCAGAGACGCCAGTGGCTGGCAAGGCCTGGAATGGATCCTCCATAGCCATGAAAAGTCTTGTTGTCCAGCCGATGAGTTTGCTGGCCGCTTCGGCACATGCCTGGAGCCCCTTCCGCATGCTGGGCTCAGGGCTCCGTAAGAGCGAGGTGCTCTCGTTGGGTTATAAGAGTCTGAAGGAGAGCCTTAGGAGTCCTGCCATGTTCTCTGAGGGTGTTATAGAAGGTTCTATCAACTCTACCAGGGAAATTCAGCGGACACAGGGTCTTGAAGTTTCCAAGAGTTGAGACGATGATTCTGCAGAGGTTCAGGGCCAGTGCTGGCGCCGGGCACTCCTGGTCCCGACACTCTCCAGGGATGTGGCCCTGGACAGGGGAAGGGCTGTGAGCCTCAGTTTCCTCAGTTTAACCCAGGAATCATGGCGCCCCTCCCAGGGTGGCTGTGAGGATTAAAGGAGGTGACCTTCATCAAGCGTGCCTGGCACGTGTCAGCGAGTGGAGCCATTGCCATCCTCTAAGCTCATGATCCTTTGCTTCGGTTCTTGTTCCTGTCTTTAGTCGGCGATGTGGTTGCATTCTCTGGAATAGTGGCACATAGAATAAGTGAAACCCATTCATTCATTCAAATCGTTCCTCCATTTGTTCAGCATTTACCGAGCACCCACGGAGTGCCAGGCACAGGAGCCGCCACCGGGATGCGGCAGTGACTGAGGTTGAGTCCCCGCCCTTGCACGCCGTCACAGCTGCCGTGTGGTGCGGCGGTTCCCCACTGGACTCCGGGGCTGGTCAGCTCTGCTCCGCCACTGACTGCTTGTGGGACCTCTGGACGGTTTTTTTTTACCTGCTTCTGTTCCTCAGGTGTCTCATCTGAAAATCGAGGATGATGATAATACCCATCTTCTGAGGTAGTTGGGGGATTAAATGAGCTATTGCCTGTGAGGAACACGGTGCCAGACATTTGTTTAGAACGTCCTCAGTGAACGTTAATGTTGATGAATAGTTGGAGTGATGGGCGCGTACCTACACAGTGGGCGTGCAATGCAAGAAACCCTAAAGGAGGGCTGACCTGTGCATTGTGGGAGCACGGAGGAGGTGCAGATCGTGTCTGCAAGGCAGAGGGGGGATGCTGCACTCGGTGTCCAAGGATGGGCTCACTGGTCACCCTGGGGTTGCTCCTCACAGCCCGGCTGCTAACCCCGGCCCCATGGGAATCCTCTGTGTGTTTGGAGGCCTCTAGGGCCATCTACCCATGCTCTTCTGGAGTGAGACCATGGGGCCACGAACCTGGGATTGGCTCTTCCTGCCCAGCCATGATGGAGAGGCAGCAGCTGCCAGGGTCACCTGCGTAAGGCTCCCTGGCTCATCCTGACCCATGTCACATTTCCCCCCTCTCTGAACCACTGCTCCTAACCCCATCAGCCCTGCAGTGCCTCCTCCAGTTTGTTGAATTTCCTTAGTATGCTGGCTCAAGCCGTGGCCCATCTTCCCCACTTCTAAGCCCTTCAAAAAAGCTTATAAATGCCCGGAAACAAGGCACAACTCTACATAGTGTTTTCCAATAGGGGGCACGATTGGCTTTTTGGGAAGGGAGGACTTTCTTTGCGGTACAGGACGGTCATGCGCATTGCGGGACTTAGCATCCCTGCCTCTGCCCTTTAAATGTCACTGGTTCCCCCTCCCCTGCCTCCCAAATGTTCTCTAGGGGGTGGAACAGCCCCCAGGGAGCCCACTAGAGCTGAGGTGGCTAGGTTTTTGCTTCTCCTCTGCTGGGTTTCTTTGCCGACTTCCCTGCTTCTTGGGACTGGCTGTCCCCCTCTAGCCTGACCCTTCTGTCTGCTCCTTGCTGGCAATGAGGTCCTGCAGCCCTGGGGGAGGGAGGGCATGCAGGAGGAACAGCACAGCAGGAAAGGGAATGCCATGGAAAGGAGGCGAGAGCAGGCCGGTGGTGGCGCAGGCGTCTCTTGAGGGACATCTGCTCTGATTTCTCTTGCAGACCCCCCTGTTGGTGTCTGCAGCGGGGGAAGGTCAGGCTGGAGAGCAGGGCTGGCTCCCTAGAAGTGGCTCTGAGCAGGGCTATGGCTTTCCCAGAGGCAGCAGGGGCTCTGCAGAAGTGCTCTTGGGGGTCTCAGTTTGGGGGGGGGTGGGATTTGAAGGGGGAGCAGGATGACAGGAGCAGCGGTGACCAGCTCGGGGCTGGGGGCAGGAGCCCGGGGAATGGGGGCCAGGGAACCGCCAACTGCTGCAGACTCAGACTGCAGCGTCTTCAGCCTCCTGACTCACCCCTGCACCAGCCTCCTGGATAAATAAAGTGACAAATAACTGATTGTCGTGAGCTCTGGAACGCCCACTGTTGATAAATCACACAGATGAAAAGCCAGGGTTCCCCACGCGGCCATCTCTACCCTGGTGTAACAGCCTGGAAGGTTCAGGAACCTCGGGGGAGAGCCAGGTGAATTCAGAAGGCCCCACAGCTCATCCTTCTCCCCTTTTCGTCCCCTGCCCCCTCTCCTTGTCCTCTCCTGCCTATCCAGTTCCCGCTGCTCCCTCCATCCTCCTTGTCTTCAAAACCTTTCACTGCACGTGATGGTGCAGACGCAGGCTCCTGGGTGGAGCCCCAGGTAGTCAGTGGTCCCTCCCCTTCTCAGGTGCTCTGTCTGGCTGTCTGCACATCCATGCACCTGCCTGTGCATCCGTCCGTGCATCCCTCCCAGCCCTGCCTCGCTTCCTCCTTCTACCACGGTGGCCTCTTCTTCCCAGCTGGACAGTAAGCACCTTAGATCAGAACTCATGACTCAGACTTTTCAAAACTTGTCCAGCCCATCTGGCCTGGGGAATGGGGTACTGTCCAATATACTTGGGGGCTCTCTGGGTCCCTTACCTCTTCCTGCTGCCTCCAGGCAGGGGCCGCTGGGTGAATGGAAAAGCCCTTTCCTGGTTCCAGATACTCACCAGTGGCTGAGCTTCCTTTAGTGCTAAACATCTGTATTTTCTGTATGAGACAAGCCTGCATTCAAATGCCCGGGAGAGGTCACTGCAAAGGTAAATACACACTAAGGTGTAAGTGATGTATGCCAAGTTCTCCCCCAGTGTGGCTGTGCCCTGGGGCCAGGGGCAGGAGAGAGCCTGGAGTGGGGGGGGCTGGGGGGGTGCCATGCAGGAGTAGGGCAGCGGGGGAGAAGCCCTTCAGGTTTCACACCAAAAGGCAATGGTTTGAGCATGAGGTCTCTGTCACACTGATATCTCTGGATCCACTCCCTATCTTGAGAGGGTGGTGGGGAGCTCAGGGCTGGAGGGCACAGGCTCTGGAGTCTGACTCCGGTGGTTCCAACCCCAGCTCCTGCTTCCTAGCTGTGTGCCCGGAGATAAGTTTGAAGCCTCAGCTTTTTCATCTGTAAAATGGGAATAATACTAATACTGATGTCATAGGGTTGTTGTGAGTATTTGCTGAAACAAGGCACGTGCTTTGCTTTTGCACAATGCCTGGCACATAACAGCTCAGAAATGTTAGCTATCATCATCATCTTCATCTGTGGCTTTGGGAGAGGGATTTGGAGCAAAAGGAAGAGGGATTTTCATACCTGGACCATAAATCATAGAATCGCCATATTTGGCAAATAAAAATACCGATACATTTGTGTGTCATTTATCTGAAATTCACATTTAACTGGGTGCCCTGTATTTTGTCAGGCAACCCTAACCAGTCTCAGAAGCTGGGTCTGGATCACGTCCTCCATTCTGGTCCCTACTGGGACACTGCAGAAGTGGGTCAGGAAGGTGTCCAAGGGAGCAGGGAGGAGGGCGGACCTGCTCCCTGGCTGACCACCTGCCAAGCGACCGGGGCTGGGAGCTCTGGAAGGAGGGAGGGCTGGGCTGAGGGGAGCCGCTCAAGCAGAGGCTGTGTGCATGTGTGTGCGTGTGTGTGCACGTGTGTGTGCGTGTGTGTGCGTGTGTGCGTGTGTGCGTGTGTGTGTGTGTGTGTGTAACCCGGCCGTGGCACTGAAGCTTTGAGCGTGGAGGGTGCAGAGGGCGCTGTGAATCAGAGCACGTTGACTGCAGCGCCTGCCAGCCGGCCGTGGGCAGACAGAGTAGCAGTGTGTGTGGATATGAGCCACGCCACAGCTCTTAGTGGCAGGAGCACAGTGGGGACCACTTCTGTTTTCTTCTTGAAAGAAACAGCCTGCGGAGCTTTCCCGGCCCGATGGGTGTGCGGTTTGGCCTCAGTTCCAGTTTTCTCCTGTTCCTGCTCTTTTCTGTCTCCTCTCTTTCCTCTTTGCTTCCTCCTCTCCCATTTCCTTCCTTTCCTTTTCTCCCTCTCTGTCAAACTCCCTGCACGCCAGCCTTCGCGGAGCGCTGGTGTGGGTGGGATCCTGACGCATCCTTGGCTACCTGCTGTTCCAGGCCCACGGGCTTCTGCCCCCTCCACGTGCTGACCCCCGGGAGCCTCCCCAGCGTGGACAGTCCCTGGCAGCAGGGTCCGAGTCCCCAGCGACAAGGAAGCACCCACAGCGGGTTCTGTGTGACCTATGGGAGATGAGCCTCATCCCCTCCAAACGGGCACGTGCACTGGGGAAGTGAGGATGTGTCACTCAGAGGCGTGTCTCACCCAGTGAACACTCTGCTGCTCCACCTGCTTAGGGGACTCGGACTCTGGCCTTGTCTTCTTGCCTTGGTACACAAGGCCCTGCAGGGCTTGCCCTCTTTACCCGTTCTTGCCTCACCTTCCATCACTCCTCTCCTCCCACCTGGAGCTCCAGGTAAATGGAACTGCTTGTAGTGCTAAGGAAGCTCTGTGCCCCTGACACCTCCAGGCCTTTACACATTCTGTGTTTCTCCTGACTCACCCTGCAAGATTCAGCTCAGATACCTCTTCCTCTAGGAAGCCCTCCTGATAGCCCCTGGCCAACTTGGCCTTCAGGGCTCATTCTCTGTGGTCGCTTACTTTGTCACGTTGTCATCCTTGTCCCCTTCCACATTGTATAGATTTGCGGTTGTTTGTTTGCATATCTGTCTCTCCATGCAGACTGGAATTTCCTTGAATTATATCTTTTAATCGTTCCTTCCTCAGAACCTTTGCACGTGCTGTTGGCTCTTCATGGAACACCCTCATGCTCCCAATGTTCACAAGATCTCATCTTCAATATCCCTCCTCACAGAAGCCTGCCTGGAAACCCCAAACCTTGGATAATTATGTTATTACAGCATGCTGTTTTATCTCTCAATGATTTATCACGATTCGAAATTTATTTCTCTGCCAGATTGGGATTCTCTGGATGTGGTTAAAGGAGGAAGACGGATGTGCGGTCTGATTTCTCTGTAAATTGTACCTTCTCATCTCGCCTGTGGCTACACCGGTTAATTTTGGAGGAGATACCTCCACTGTGTGTTATCATCAATCTTTCCTTTTGCATGTTTTAGTTTTAATGTGCGTTTGTGTTTGGAATTCTTCAGTTTGGTTTACTGTCCAGACAACAGGAGGGTTCGTTTTCTGAAAATATGTGGGGTGTTTGAGGGAGAGTGCACTGCCTGGGTCAGCTCTGGGTCTGGGTCACCGAGAGTTGTGTCGCGGGAATCTTTATATTGATCTTCATTGTACAAAGAGAAGCCGTCTCTTCCTTCTCTTCCTTCTCTTCCTCCCTCCTGGTCACCATCGTGAGAACATCGAGTTACTGAGGACAAAGTCCTGGGTGCCAGGGCAGCGGACAACAGGTATTTTCCCTGCTGACCCGTGATGCAAAGAGGAGCTGCTGACCCCTGGCTGCACTCCAGGGACCAGGCAAACTGTGCGGCGGGCGGGCTCCCCTCTGTTAGCAACAACCCAAGGACTCCTTTGTGGAAGAGCACGCCCACGTGTGTTCAGAGCACTTTGTTTTCCAGATACCGATTTTAAAAGGCTGTTTCTGTGTATTTATCCTTTTGAGAGGTTCACTGGAAAACTCTTCCGCACACAGACCTGGTTCAGGTGCGTGATTGCAGTTGGCTCAGACCATCGCATCCTTTAGGGCAGCGTCCAGGGGCGTGGGCATGGCCAGCACTGGTGGGCAGCTCGCCTTGTGACGCTGTTGCCCTCCTGACATGCGGCAAGGGACGGGGAAGGGAGATTCCATGGTAACGAGGCTGAAGAGCCCTGGTGCCATGGTGTCATGGCAACCAAATGGAGGAATTCTATCCACATGGTGATCAGGGGACCCCTGGCCCCAGCAGACTCAGGCCCGCCCACTGCATTAGCAGCCAGGCCGGGCCCCCTGTGATGGGGGTGAGGGTGGGGGGAGAATAAAAAGGCTGGAGTGGGAGGGTTAAAAAAAGTTACTTGTGTGGGTTTGGAAAACTAAAAAACAAAATTATTAAAAGAAACAGAAATAGAGAATTGCTCACTGAATAAGAACCAGCAAGAGAAAAAAATCGGGCCTGGCTTTAGATCACCTCCTCTGGGAAGTGTTTCCTGATTCATGTCCCCAGTGTGGGCCATTTAGTTTTCATATTCCTTGTCTGGTCTGCAGCATTTGACCCTGGCTTTGGGGACAGCACTCACTCCTGGTTTCCCTCCTTTGTTTTTCCTCTGTTCCTTTTGCTAACTCGAGACCTGGGACAGATGCTAAAATAACCCTCAGTGGCTGCCCTGTTCCTCCACTGTTCATGCCCTCGTTGCGTGGCTTGTGATTGTTTCCTTGTGTGTTGATTTCGGTTAATCCGGTGAACTGCAGCGTGTGTTTGATTTCCTTTTACGCTTTACCCTCCAGACAGGTGTCTGCTCTTTTACCCTGCAGCGTGGACACATGCACATATTCCTGAGCAGATCAGGACTTGATTTGGGGTTAGGTAACTGGTTATAGGCTCTTGTGGCTGGCGTTTTATAGCAACCTGGCAACCTTTCTGAGATGGAACCATCTAAGCATGGATCTGGGGAAGGAATTGAGCCTTTGTGCTTCTTCCTTCTCAGCTGGGGAAAGGCAGGGGGGATGGAGGGCGGAGAGGCCCTTGGGGAGAAATAGCAGAGGGAAGGATGGATGGGGGAGGTCTGTGCCTCCAGCAGCAGAGAAAAGAAAGCTGGACACTGGCCTTCCAGCCATGTGTCTGGACCACGGTGCCTCAGTGGTCAAGGGAAGCTTTCGATGCAGAATGTCTCCGAGGCCTTTGGGCACAAGATGGATCGAGTTCTCTGCATAGACACGAAGAGCTCCTACAAGGGCGGGCCATGGCTTATACCACCCTGTCCCTCACAGTAGCTGCACAGAGATGGGAATACAGTAGGTGCCTCATATTTATTGAATGAGTCATCATTCTTGTCTTTGTCCAGCTTATACTCTAATTGGAAAAATGAAATATGTCTCCATGGATCACCAAAGTCCAGCGACATTAATAGGCTATACATTTTCAAGTGTAAAATAAGGATTTACTGACCACTGAGGAAATATTTGGGGCATGTGGGGGCAAGGGTTGGGGACTGGGTAAGTTCAGAAAGAAAAGTCACGATAACCCAGGCTGGTGGTATGGGCTGTGAAGAAAAGCATGTTTCTGTTCTCCAAACAGGGCCTTCATTGCAGCTGAGTGAGAGAATGCTATATCCCTAGGGGCCTCAAACTTTAGTTGCATCAGAATCATCTGGAAATATGTTTAAATATGTGGTTTCTGGGAGCTCGTCCCAAAGATTCTGATTCAGCAGCCCTGGGAATCTGCATTTTTAACAAGCTACCCAGACGATTTTGGTGGAGTCTGCTGGGACCACACACTTAGGAACACTAGTCTACCCCAGGGACACTCATGCCATGAAGTCCCTTGGAGCTCATAAACTTTAGAGCTTGCTATTCTTAGGGGATTCACAAATAGTTTTCACAACAGTAAGGTAGTAAAGTAGCTTCTGCAGGGTTGGCAGATCCCGGAACCTCGGCAGAGGAGAAAGTATCAATCCAGCCCTTCATCCTTAACTCGTGAAGCCAGGAGGTAAAGGCAGGCGGGCCGAGCTCCCGTGTATGGAGCAGCAGGAAGTGAGGGTGTCCACACGGGTGATGGGGGCGAGCTGATGTCATTTCGGCGGGACTTGCCACGGGAGCTGAGAAATGCGAGAGAGGGTGGTGAACACCGGGAGAGGACTTGCCATTTTAGGGAGTATCTTTAAAGATAAGAAAGCAAAGCCGTTTATAAACACTTAGTGGAATGTTCAGAAAAACCCAACCCATTTACTGCACTTTCTCTCATTCTTTCTGACTTTCCTGCTGCAGTTGGCTACTGCGCAGGTGTTGAGGATTGTGACAACAACTCCAACAAAAATACCCAAGGCCTGACATTTATTAAGTCCTCACTCTTCATGTGCACAGGGCTAAGCACTGAATGTTTATGTCTCATTTAATGGTCACCGTGACCCTATGAGGTCTGTGCACCATCACTCTCCATTTAACAGTTGAGGAAACTGAGGCATCAGGAGTAGCCAGGCCTGGTAGTGTGCACCTGTAGTCCCAGCTCCTCCTGAGGCTGAAGTGGGAGGATCATGAGGTCAAGTCCAACCTGGGCAAGATAGCAAGATCCTGTCACCAAAAAAAAAAAAAAAAGAGAAAAAAAAGTGCCCAGTGATTTACAGCTGTTACTTTATGGATGCCAGTCCCTAGGCTGGAAGTTTTGTGTAAGGGGGGGGGATGCTTTTATTCACCTCCTTTTCTTCTCTTGTTCTCTTCCCCATGCGCCAGATGTGCATTCCTCTCTCATCCCATTTATTCTGTAGCTCCTATTTTTAGTAGTTTATTATAGGATGTAGAAAGTTGAAATGGAATAGAATAAATAGATTTTTTTAAGGCACCCATTAGAAACTGAATCTCTTTGGTAAGACACACAGGATGAGTGCAGGTTTCTGTGCAGGACACTTGATAGCTAAAGTGATTACAAAACAGTGGAGCTTTGATTATCCGTGTGGTTGTTAGCAGAGAACCTGTTCTGTGTTTGTGACCAATGTCTTCTGCTTAAAAGATTCCTCTTCATATGAGATTCAAGAGTTCTTTTCTCCCCTTCTTCTCGGTGGGCACATGGATATTCTTACCAGCATAAAAGTCCAAGTTTCAGGGGTGAGATGCAGAGCCAGCCCCAAGTGGGCAGTTGGTTTGGGGAGGCCACGCGGCATCAGGGAAGGAGCTTTGGAAGCACATGGTTCAAATCCTGCCTCTGCAGCTTTCCTTGGGCTAGTTACTTAGTTTCTCTCAGTTACTGTGTCCTGATTCCTAGAACATGGATTTTATGACAGAATCGTGACTGTCACGGATGGTGTGGAACATCACCAAGATCCCCCCTTCGGGATGAGCTTTCATTCCCCCAGCTGTTGGAGTGTTGGCCCCTCAATGGCTCCCCAGGAACTACTCCCAGATTAAGAGAGCTGCTTATACCCCTCCTCTCCGTATATGCATGCACAAAGAGTGCAATGTGCACCACCCAAATGATGGACATATTTGAAACAGGAAACCAACTTTTTAAGGTCCCTCACATACCACTAGAACATATTAGTTAGGGAAAGAGGCTTAGTAAGAGCCTCCATCCATTCCTTCCATAGTAAGAAGAAGGTTCTCCATCCTATATCCTTTGTTAAAACCAGTTCCATAAATGATCAGTTTCCATATGATTACATTTTTTAAGTGTGGAAGCAATAGAAACAGGTCAATGTTTATGCACTATAAACATCAAGAGTTGGAGAGAAGATGGATTCAACGCCAGTTGATTTTGTATATTTCTAATATAAGTTAGTCAAAGTACCAAAAAAACTAGTTTTGTGAAATGATACGTAAATCAAATCATCACATCATGTACTTTAAGTTTATACACTTTTATTCAATAATTATACCTCAAAAAACTGGAAAATTTTTAAAAATTAAAATGATTAAAAATAAAAAACTATTTCTGAAGGATGATATATAACAATTTAGTAAGAATTCTAAGGATTTATTTTACTAGAAAAATTTCCAACATTAAGTCTCACTAGTAATCAAAGATAAATTTTATAATTAAAAAAATGAGATGCCACTTTAACCTATCAAATTAACAACAGTTGACAAAATAAGGGGGAGGTGGATATTACCCAGAGCTGGTGAGGAAATACAAATTGGTTCAATTTTCTGGAAGGTAATTGGGTAATATATATCAAAAGCCTTAAAAATGTTCTCACTCTTTAACCCAGTAACTCTGCTTCTAGGAGTCTATCCTAAAGCAATAATATGATATTTGGACAAAGATATATTCATAAAACTGTAATTACAGTCCTGTTTAGAGTGAAAAACTTAAAAAGCAACTTAAATACCCACAATAAGAGAAAGATGTTATTGTGGAACACTAATATGATGGCGCATCATACAACCAATTCAAACTATACTTAGGGGTTATTGTTAATGATAAGGAGGCATACCAATGGAAAAAGCAGTGTGGAAAACTATCTATATAGGAAGAAAAATATGCAAAGGAATCCCTAAAAGATATACAAAGGAATTCATCACTCTGGAGAATGGGCTGAAAGGATCTTTCCGCATTTTAAATATACCTTATCATTATTGATGTCATATTGATGTAGTCATACAGTGAGCCTTTGAAACCCTGGTGATATTTCTTGATAAACTTAAGTCTGTAAGTATCTTCATAAATTTCTCAAAAGGCACTAAAGTAAGCTGTCTCTGCTGGTCCACCTGGCCTCCAGGCACCCGGAAGCCTACAGCCAATGAGAAGAGGGCAGTGTTGGGAGCAGCCGGCCTGAAGACTGGCTAGTGTGGATCAGAGTCACCCTTTCAGGAATACATTTACTGAACCTGAGTATTTCCACAGATGCTAAAACCCAACTGAATGGATGCTTATTAAATCTTGTCTGATTTCTTACAAAATATTCAATATTGGATGGAGACAGGAGGAGGGGTATCAGAGAAAGATATACAGAAACAGAGACCAAATCCAAAAAAAGAAGCAAATTGGTGAAGAAGGAGCTAAGAAATGTAGTAGAGAAGAAGGAAGAGAAAAAGGCATGGAAAGCAATGAACTACCATTTCCTCTAAATTATTGAATTACGGCATATTGTTTTACCAATTTTTAAAAATGAAGTTAATATTTCAAAACACAACTCTAGACATTATCTTTCCTAACAATGATTAAGATTTATTGAGTGTTTTCCATGTGTCAGGCACTGGTAAATGAGACAATACACATAGTGAGATATTCGTATTAACTCATTTAATGCTCACAATTGCTTTATGGGATAAGTATTTCTATTGTCTCTTTTTACAGAAGAGAAAAAGTGAGGCCCAGATAGGTTAAACAACTTACACAAGCTCTCATGGCTCTTAGGAGGAAAAGTAGGGATGTGACTCCCGAGGCTTCGAGCTCCAGGTCTTCATCACTATACATACAACCTCTACCTACTCAAGCCACAGTGGTTCCACCTTTTGAAGTCCTATAGTTCTTACCATCAGTCATGCATATTTAAGATTGAACATTTACAGTTTTGCATGTTTGTTGCATTTTCATGTTAGTATAGCAAGTCTTCCCAACTAGACTGTAAAACATTGAATGCAGGAACTGTAAATAATACTTCTCTATAATCCCCACAGTACTTAGCACTATTCCCCACTCATTAAAGAAGATTTAATTGGACCTTCAGCAAAGAGATAACTTTCAAAACAACTCTTCCGATCATCTCGCAATCAAATAAACTCTACCAACATTCTTTGCTAAGAAGCAGTCATCTTTTGAGATTGCTGGAAATTTAAGTTTAGAAAAAAGAAGTTAATGCTTTTTTATCTCATTCTATTCCTTTTGACTGATGAAACCAAAAATAATCACTTTGCATCTCCAAAGTGCTCCACCCCCGTGAAAGCAGGGGGAGAGTGAGCCATCACCAGGACACAAATGTATTCTGCTCAAGGCAATCACATAAATCAAGCAACCCCCAAAATATAGTTAAAGCAAAGTGACTCAGACACAGTTCATGTTTTTAGTCACTTAGAATCCAAAGTTACTCTGAAACACGAATAGTTTTTAAAGCATTACTCATTTTGCTTTCTCTGATAAAACTAAAATAATCCAATACAATTATCTGAATGGTTATAATTTAAAGATTTAAAATACACGCTCAAAACCTAACATTTCGAATTAGTGCCGCTCTTTAGGACAAACTCTAACTAATAATAATGATCTAGTATAAAAGTATCCTGGAGAAACTAATTTCCTACCATTTTCTTTTTATTAAGCTAATTTATTAGGAAAAAAAAAAAGATCATTCTTCCATGGGGCTGTCCTAGAGAAAGCACAGCACTGTAGAAACCATGTACCTAAAAAATCATTACTGAAAATTGAAAGCCACTTTCCTTTCTCACCTAAGAAAGCATTTATTTCCCTGCTGGAAAATTAAATATGGTTCAAGACCTTTATTTAAAAATAATTGAGTTTCACCAAATCAATAAACTAAAACAATTTCTAAGTGACCTTATCATTAGCTCAAGGATAACAAATACGTTTAATCATACATTCCAACTCCTACTGGTTGGTAGTAAAGATCTGGATGCTATGTTGAGAAAGATTCTGAGGCCATATCCAAGTAAATCAATTAGCACTATCAGCCACGCATGAGGAAGTACCAGTACCAAGAATTCATGCTAACTGCCATAATTCATTAGAAGCAAAATATGAACTCTCAGATTTGAAATGAGGAATGTGGGCCAGGGATTTCAAAGGTGCTATTGGATTGTTTGGTTCATTTTAAGAGAGAGAATTTACTGCTGAGAAGTGAGCCAGACTTATGGTGCTCTAATCAAATAGCAATAAAAGAATAGGAAAGGAACTGAACATTTATTGACAGCCTCCTATATGCCAAGCACTAAACTTGTTGCCTTACCTCAACCAAACACTCCCATGGTCATATCCAAGATTTTTGTCCTTACCAATAAAAGCATCCCTCCATTACCTTAATTTTAATCATTCTATTGCCCAAACACCACTTCCTACTTTTCTTGCTTATTCCCTCAAGTATTCAGTTTCCCATTAATTCCTCTACCTCAATGATATGTCCAACCCGTGGATCTCACCACCCTCTCACTGTTTCTTACCTCCCCATCATGTCCTCACTTTCCTACTTACCCATCATAAACTCCATGGGCCGTTATCGATCACTCCCTTGCATCTATCATCAACTCCATTGCTCTTTTCTCTCTTCATCATAATTGCCTAGCAAAACCTCAAATCTTGTCAAATCTGCATCTCTGCAGACTCCAAACCTGCATTCATGCAACCTAAACATTGTCAGAGAAAAAATTCACTACCGTAATGACTGGTCTCGCTATAAAATTTATGATTACCTCAAGCAAGTCCTTAGTAAGGCTTGTAGTACTACTATATTTCCTTCATTCACTCACTCTCCCACGAGACATCTACCTCATACTTCTCTCTCCTCAAATCTTAATGTCTTTTCCTCTTTACTTACTCTCAGCTGATGTCCCTGTTTCCTGCTTCACGGAAAATACAGAAACAATCAGAAGATAATTCCCATAGGCCCTCACCACCCCATCTACCCATCTATCTGCAACTGGTTCTGTATACTCTACCCTCTTTTCTAATGCAATGGATGAGCTGCTCTTGCTCTGATCAAAAGCCAACTTGCTCCACTTGCTCACTAGATCCCACCTCTCTTTTTTAATCAAGAACACCTCTCCAGCAATTCTTCCCTCCCTCTCAGCATTATCGATTTTTCCCTTTCCATTGAATCATTCCAAATACTAGCACCCAGACATTCTGTGAAGTAAAATTTTAAAAATCTTGTCGTGAATCCACATACCCCTCCAGGTACTACTCCATTTTTCTGTTCCATTTTATAGCAAAAATCATTGGCATTCCTTTCCATTTCTCTTTCCAGTCTTTCTTGAATCTACTCCAGTCAGGTGTTTGTCTCCATCCTCACCCTACTCTGCATATACCACTGAAAATGTTCTTATCTGGGTCACAAATGATCCTTTCATTGCTAAATCCAAGGATCAGTTCTCAGAACTCATCTCTCTCAACCCATGAATAGCAGTTAACACAGTTGGAAGCCCCCCTCCCTGAAAAGAAAAATTATTTTCATTGGCTTCCAGGAATATCAAACACTTCTGACTTTCTTCCTATCTCACTAACCACAATTTCTCAATATCCTTTGTTGATACCTTCTCACCTTCCCAACCTCTAAATATTGGAGTGCTGTAGGACCTCATCTACTCTCTATCTAAACTCCACTCCTTTGATAGTCTTATTTAGCCTCATGGCTTCAAATGTTATTTTTATGTTAATGACTTCTGAATATGTTCTCTAGCCCAGACCTCTCTCTCTTGAACTTCAGACAATTATGTTCAATTGCCATTTTAGTAACTCCACTGAAATATCCAATATGCATCTCAAACCTTTCACATCTAAAACTAAACTGCTGATATGCCCCAAAAACCCACTCACCCCATACTCTCACTATGTCAGTAATTCCATCAATCCAATTGCTCATTCCAAAAAAAACTTGGAGTCATCCTTGAATCCTCTCCTCTCTAGCCCCTCATACCGAATCCATCAGCAAATCCCCTTGACTCTACCTTTAAATCTGGCCACTCTACATCTGACCATTTCATGGTCCAAGCCACCATTATCTCTTGCCAGATCCTCTTTAAGGAGTAATTCATGTCATTCTTCTGCTTGAGACCCTCCAATGGCTTCCTATCTCACTCAGAATAAAAGCTGAAGATCTTTCAGAAGCCAAGACCTCATAATACGTTCCCCATAGACACCTCTCTGACTTTAGCTCTATGTTCCCCCACTCACTACACTTGAATCATATTATCCTCCTTGTTCTCTGAATACAGCATTCATCCTCCCACCTCAAGGCCTTTACACTTGCTATTCCCTCTTCCTGGAATGCTCATTATCCATATATCCACTGTTTGCTTCTTTGCCTTTTTAACATCTTTGCTCAAATGTCATCATCTAAATGAAATCTTTCCTGACCACCCTATTTAAATCCTGAGAAAATTCTAGCATGCCCTTTCACCCTGTACTGTTTTACTTTTCTCCATTGCAGTTTTCACCGTCAGACATACTGTTTCATAAATGCATTTGTTTGCCTTTTTACCCCCACGAGAATAAAAACTCCATGAGGACAGAGCATTTTAACTGTTCATTGATATCTACCCAGGACCCAGAACAGTACCTAGTATAGAATAAACAGTATTTGTTGAATTGATGAAGGAATAAATGTTATCTCATTTTATCTTCACTTAAACCCTGTAAGGTAGATATTATCATCCCTACTTTGTAGATGCAGAAAGTGAGAGGCAAACGGTTTAAATAATTTGTCCAATATCATACATCTAGTGAATACAGGAGTCAAGATTTGACCCTCATACCTTCTTTTAAAGCCTATCCTTTTGCTCATGACACTGAAGAAGTATTTATCCTGCCTTTCTGATATTGACTGTGCCACTGGGTAATAAAATGCTAGATGAACAGAAGGGTCTTTTATTGAAGTATTTCAACTAACAAATGAAGTAGAAATTAGAGAATTAGAACATCACTATTTTGCAACCACTAATCTAAGCATTGAGCATCAAAGGCTGTTAGCATCACAAAAATAGAGACATCCAGACGTTATGTGCCTGCTGATGAATCACACCATCTATAGTCTTGTCAAAAAAAAAAATGAACTTGAATCTGAACAAACCTCTAGATTGGGGATTCTCAACTTCAGCACTAATGACATTTGGAGCTTAATAATGCTTTCCTATGAGGGACTGTCCTGTGCATTGTAGGATGTTTAACACTATTCCTGGCCTCTACCCATTAGATGCCAGTAGCACCACCCACCTCATTGTAAAAATCAACAATGTCTCCAAATGCTGCCAAATATCTCCTGAAAATCACCCCTGGCTGAAAACCACTGCTCTAGATGCAACTACCATTCCACAAGCAAAACAGAGGACAGAGGAATGTGTTAAACTAAACCACAGGGATGCAATCTGCAAAATACAAACTATGGGAAACATGACAGATCAAATGACCCATGTTCTTCAATGAATAAATTTCCAGGAAAAAAGGCAGGGATGGAGAGGGGAAACTTTCTATCACAATACACTTAGAAGACTTTTTTTTTAAATAGGCAAACTAAACAATAGTTGGTAAGGATGCACAGTTGGGTGATGAAACTATAAAGAAACGGAAGAAAATGATTACTATAAAAGTCCAACAGGGAGGAGAGAGATGATTGAAGTTGGAATAGGACACTTGGTTGGCCTTGGGGCTTCTTAGGTGACTGATGAGATTCTATTTCTTAAATTGGGTGACATTTAAAAGGATATTGACCTTATAATAATTCATTAAGTTCTATATTTGTTTTATTCTGTTTTCTGTGTCCATGTTTTTCCAGTAAAAAACAAAAATAATTGAGCAAAAACACAATGAATAAACAGAAGAATCTGCCTTCCCTTCTACTTCACTTGAGTTGAAGTTCTGTGGAAACTGTCCTTGAGAGGAGAACTTTGAATTTATGAAGTTCAGGTCGATGTTTATACTCCCTCAGCCCAGAGGTGTAAATCCTCACCACTGCTTCAAAATTGACTTTGGAAATCATAGCAGGACTTATTACAACCCCACACAAGCCGTATGTGTGATGTCCATATCTTGGCCTAGTGTTCAAGAAATGTCTCACATCAAATCAGCAAATACCCACCGGGGAGCCTGTTGTGATCCAGGCGGTCTGCCAGGCACTGTGAAGAAAGCAAAATGCAAAGCAGTGAAGTCTTGGCAAATGTGAGCAAGGCTCATGAGAATTGCGTGGGCTGAGTAGAGATTTGTGGGACGATGACTTTTAGAAGGATTTTCAGGCCCAATAGAGAGAGACACTCCACAGGTGTACCTCCTTTCTTGCAAAAGATATGCTCCTGAAGAGTTCTGTGGTGATTAAATTTTTATAAATTTAATTATATTTTCTCATTGACTTACATTATAATCAGAGAGTGGCTTTATCTACATTTTGGATTAATCTTCAACTGGCGGTGGCTCCCAACAGTTTAAGTTTCCCTGCTTCTCTGTCAAGTAGTTAATAGTTTATAAACAAACATTTAAAGGCACTATTTAAAGGAACCCTTGAGTGAATCCTTTTGAACAACAAAGGATTCTTTGGTAAGATTAATAAATAATCATTAGATTGGAGGCTCATCAAGCTTTCTTAAAGTACAGCATACCTATACATAAGACTCCAGTGTCCTTTGATAGGATTTCATTGTAATTTAACATCTTTACCTAAGGATCAGAATCTATTTTACATGTTTTAGGACAACATCTTGCATTACTGACTTACCCACTTTTTCCAATAGCATTTGGAAGAGCATTTTGTCCAGAGACTCATGAGAAACACTATTAAACGAAGTTCATATTACTGAGTTACATGATACAATAGGATCTTAGCTTTCAGACTTCAGTGAAAAATTACATATAAAAACAAATTGCTACTAAATCCAGGAGAGAGATGATTTGAAATGACTGGCCTACTGGTTGGATTCTTTGGAACAGAAGATGCTCAAGCTGCTCACTTTAGAACTGTCTCTTGAAAAGTGGGCTGCCTGGAAAGCTGGAATTGATGGAGCCCATTGGCCCCACCTTTCCCAACCATGTCACCATGTCTCTCCCCTTTTCCTCCACACCACTCTGCCTGCCTGCCCACCACAACTCTTCCTCACCTCTCTGTTTTCCTCATTAACATTTGATTCTTACTAGGCCTCCTTATAACTTTTCCTGGACAAACCAAAGAAAGATGTTATCCTCGGTGCCAACGGCATGAAAGCTCATCACATTTCACACTGGTCAGGCTGCGCTTGGGTCCAGAACATGGCAGGACATTCCCAAGCTGCTAGAGAATGGCAAAACCCTAGGACTGCTAACGCTTCCCAGTTGGTTTGGGTAAGGTTGCTCTTGCACTTCTTCTTGACTGGGATTTGTGGATGGGTTTTTAATATAATAGCTCACCCTGCTGGTTACACGCACTCAAAGAAATGTGATTTATGATAAGTTTCAGTTTGACTAGCTTTTTTATTTCTGATTAAAGATCCCATTTATTTTGGAATAAATGGTTAAGGGTTAGTTCACTTTTTTGTCTTTGGTGACAAGAATATAACTTATAATTGGTTTATTTAAAAAACATGCTAGAAATAAAAAATGGAATGCAGCACAGAAGAATAAATCAAGAGGCAGCTTTGTTGTAAAAGGGAAAAACTATGCTCTTGCCAAACCAATTACTTTCCATGAGTTATAGGACTGCTTCCCACACTGTGTTCAAGAAGCTTTATCCATAAGATATTTATCTGAATGTAGTGATGTGGCCTTGGACATATAGTTCTACAGTACCTATAGAATTCTGCAGCTTTTGACAAGCACTTCACTATAGTTTTTGTGGTAGTCAGAAATTCTAAGATGATTCCCAATGACCTAAACCCTTTTATAATCCCTTCACCTTGAGCATGGGCAGGACCTATAAATTGCATCTAATCAATATCACATGGCAATGGTGGAGGGATTTTTTTTCAGATGTAATTAAAGTCCCTAATCAGTTGACCTCATTAATCAAAAGGGAGATTACCTTGGGTGGGTCTGACCTAATCAGGTAGTATGTTTTAAAAGGGTCTCAGGGTCATAATCATGAAGCAACAGAGACTTTCTCTCCATTGCTGACTTTGAAGAAGCAAGCTTCCATGAATTCTCCAGCCTCAGGGAAAAGAACTCTACCAAGAACCACATGAGTTTGGAAGTGGATCCTTCCCTAGTGAGGCTACCAGATAGGAACTCAGTCTGGCTGACACTTTGACTTCAGGCTTGTGAGACCCTGAGCAGAGAACTCAGCTAATCTGTGGCCAGACTTCTGACTTACAGTAACTTTAATATAATAAATGGGTTTTGTTTTAAGCCTCTAAATTTTGGTAATTTGTTTTACACAATAAAAAACTAATACATCCATGAACAATCAATAGTGGAATAGAAGGCTTTTTGCTAAATGGATCCCTAGCCCATGAGAATCAGTGAGTAGAGAAACAAAGAAATAAGAGCATCACAAATTAGAACAAGTGTTTCCACTCTCACCCATCCTATCTACCATTCCATGTCTAAGAGCAAAGGATCTAGAACAAGGGAGATGTAATATACATTTCAGAAAGGTTTTCCCTGCCCCAGCATTGTTGGTTGACTATATATATATATATATATATATATATATATATATATATATATATATATATATATATATAATAATTCTGTGTCTAGAGTGTGGGTAAAAATAGTCAACATGTCGAGATAGTAAGTGTGTAGAGGTGA
>CAUYSK010079070.1:0-26831 GCA_963575035.1 Avahi laniger | reverse complement strand
CTAAAAATATATATAGAAAAAATTAGCCGGGCATGGTGGCTCATGCCTGTAGTCCCAGCTACTCGGGAGGCTGAGACAGTAGGATTGCTGGAGCCCAGGAGTTTGAGGTTGCTGTGAGCTAGGCTGACGCCACGGCACTCACCCCAGGCAAGAGAGTGAGACTCTGTCTCAAAAAAAGAAAAAAAAATGTGTTTGCATTAAAGATCACTAGTAGCCCATTAAATATTTTATATGCAAGCATTCATGTTCACCATAGACTAGAAAATATAGATAAGTAAAAAGAAGAAATTAAAATCATTCATAAATCCACCACTCATAGATAATAATAGGTAACAGCTAACATCATTTCAAGGTATTTTCTTCCGAACTTTTTAAATGCCTGGCTCTTTTGTTTTTTTTCCCCTTCTATACCTGCCTGATGCTCTTAGTAGCATAACGTGAACATGGTGAGTCGTTCATTTCCTGGAGCGGCAACACTGCGAGGTGGATAGAAGGCAAGTGACAATGGCGTTCGCCCTGGGAACGAACCTAGCTGTGGAGGCTCCGGTGCAACTCCGTGGCATCAGAGACAGTGCCTGGTTTCCCTTTTTTCTCTTGTCTAGTCCATCTTTCCTTTTTGTGCATTCTCTCTTTTCTTTAACCCATATACACCTTCCTGCCTCTTCTCTCCACCTGTCCTACTTTCCCTCCTCCCATTTAAGCTTCGTCTTCCACCTCGGCTAGCATGACCTTCCACCCGTTCTCCCCCTGACCAACTCTCCTCTTCATCCTTCATGACCCAGTGCAGTGGTCAACATCTGTGGGAAACACTCCTTGATCCTTGCAGACTCTGAAACACTTTCTCCTCTGATTTTCCACGACTTTCTCTTCTCACCTCTGTCCTACTCTTGCGTGAGTGTTAAACATTTAGGTGTCTACTTCCGTAGACTAGAGTCTTCTTATTCATCTCCAAATTCCCTGAAAAATATGAAAGGGTTTCTGTAATGTTTACAAAATGAATAAATAAAAACTCAAATCCTGTCCCGAGTTGCTCAGAACGGCTGTTCACAAGCACAGCTTGGGGCCCCTTGGCAAGCCCCTGGGCTATCCGGACTTCTACCCTTGATATGCAGGCACTGTGAATCCTCCAGGAAAACCTCTCCAAAGGCTCAAATCCAAACCGTACAGACAGGTATTGAATAATGCAGCCAAAAAGAGAAGGAAGTTCTTTCAGGGAAGATAGGAAATGGGCAGCATATGAGAATAGGGGTCTTGGAAATGCCGTTTGTGATGGTCCAGAATCCACGACTAAGGAAATGTGCATTCTCCAAGACAAAATTAATAGGCCTACGTCTTTACAGAGAAAACTAGAGCTGCTTCAGGGACACAGACACATAGCCTGTGAGGCTGACTGAAGTAAGACAAAAGAGGGGTTTTTTTTTAGCTGAAAGCAGCAGTCAATTTTGCAGTCATAATTCTGATACTCTTCAATGAGCTGCTGGGAGGGAGGAGGAGATCAGGAGGCTAGAGAAGAAAGGAAGAAAGAGAAGCATCCACTGAGTGGCCTGGGAGGGAGCTACCCAGAGAGCAAATAAATGCAAACGAACTGAGCTGATTTTTGTTGTGATGACAGATGAGTTTCCTGCAGTGTCCCGAGAGCAGCCCAGCAGGGAAAGGCGGAGGGGCAGAACTGGACCATTGTGCCAGGTCTAGGGAATGCCGCTGTGTAACTGCTAGCTTGTCTGTCTTTAGAGAAAAACACCACCAGAGTTCAAGTTGAAGGGCTGGGGAGAGGGCTCGCGCTTGCTAGTCTGATTTGTTTTTGTGTCATGTGTTAGTGGAGTAGGATTATTTTAAGCTGAAAACAATTATACTAGAATCTTAGTTTTTAGTTCTATTATTTTGGTTTGCCCTATAATCGTCATGGCTTGATGTGCTTAAAAAAAACACCTACGGTTTCCTGACCTCCGCTGCCCCCAGCTTTTTTTTTTTTTTAATTTAGAAAATTAGAGGCGACATCTGACTGCCAATCTTTATTAGGGAGTGAAATTTCTGGCCCCTTGTAAACATTTAGTTTCACGAAAAGGTGAGACACAGCTTCAAGTCACACATCAGGTATTACACAGGGCTGGGCAGCCTGGATCGTGTCATCTTCATCTCCTTCCTTTATGCTGTGGTTCCACTATGGTTAGCGTCACCTTTGCCTTTTCTCCTCGGCCACCTCCTCCTATCCTTCATGGCCCAGTACAGTGGTCAGCATGTGTGGAAAGCCTTCCCTAAATCTTACACTCTTAAACGCTCTCTCCTCGGATTTTCCACAGCACTCTCTTCTTACCTCTGTTATTGTCCTTATTTCATGTGACTGTTACATATTTAGGGTGCTGGACACGGGACCTCTGTGTTGTGTGCACCTGCTGTGGCTTGTGACCCAAACAAGTCCTTGCTCCTGACCTCCAAATCTATTTTTGTTGTTCTGGAAGGTAACCCTTACCTTCCGCTCCACTTTGCTCTTGTAATAGGACTAAATGGGCCACCTTCCTTTCTATTCAAGCAGCATTTGATGAGACCAGTCAGCGATGACAAGCAGCCGTCATCCCCCACTGAGCCAATTCCACTCGGCAGGATTGCACTTGCCCACCTTGATAGGTGGCAGGACAATTACTGATCGCCTTCTAGACCAGCTTCAAAGCTCCCTGTACCCTGGCAGCGAATGAAATGCACAACCTTCCAACTCAGTGACATTTAAGGCAACCACTCATCGGTTCAGGCAGCAAAATAAATTGGTACTCAGCTGCTCCCAGTCTATTTTTCTGGTTAGAACTATAAATAAAAGAAATGATTGTGCCACTGCTCGTGTGACACCAATCTGCCCCCTCCCTCAAGCAATCAAGTTCTCTTGCTCTCTCTGGCTTTGTTCTGGTCCCCAAGGAACAGAGTGTTAAGGATTATATTTGGAGGTTGCCTAGTGCTATGTGTCTGCATTCGAGTCCTAAACACACAGATAAATATAATAAATGAATAGGTGTACATTTAAATTACATAGCCACCCCTACTGAATTTGTCATTCATTCATATGAAAAATTTTCTACTAAATATGGTAACTCCCCAATATTTTTATTTAGTCTTTTATTCATGGGACTAAGCAGCATCACTCAATGGTGACATTTAAATGACAGTTACTACAGTAACACAGAGTAATGACCTTGTGAAGTGTGGTGTATCGGTGTGCTTATCCAATAATTTACAGATCCCATAAATACTAGTTATGATGTATGAGAACTCATAAGGCAAGAAACGTGTTTCCCACACAAAGATTGTGAAATATAACATTTTAAAAAACATGTCCCCATACTTGCTCCCTGGCTTTCCCAAATTCCTTCTCTTCTAAGCCATAAGTGTTGTTTCCCCCCAATACTCAAACATTAAAAAGGAAAAGAAAAAAAAACATCTTTCCTCCTTCCCATTCCCCAGATCACTGATATCTTTGTACAAACACGAAGAAGAAAAAAAAAGGAAATCAGTCAAACCAAATGATCTTCACCCTCTTTCAAACTAAATCTGCTTTAATCAGTGTGCTAGCACATTCTGTCAAACTCCCGACTTCATAAAGCAATACATTATTTCCTTCAGTTTCGGCAAAAGCTAAAGCCTGGCCAGCCCCACGCCGACTCCACGCAGAGGCTGTTGCCAAGTTCATTTCCCGGCCCAGCCAGGAGGCCGCTCCCGGCTCCGCTCTGAATTAATAAGGCCAATCAGGAATGCACAGAGGCTGGACGGCCAATCACTCTTCTCCAGGCTTTTGCCGTCTTCTCTGCGGTCAGATAAATCATGTTAAAGCTATTACACCAATGACCATAAATCAGGGGGCCTGGCGGTCCGTCGCTCCCAAGGACACCGCAGATTAAGATTATTCGGGCGGCCGCACCCGCCCCCGGGGTCACTGCCGAGGGGCGCGGGGCGCTGGGCTCCGGGGCGGGCGAGGGAAGGCTGGAAGGCGAGGCCCCGCGTTATGTGTTGCCCGCGCCGGGCTCGCGCCGCCTCCCCCATTCCATTTCGGCTGCTCCCAGCTGTTGGCTCGGCTGCTCCGAGCCGGCCTCGCTCCCCCAGGTGCGGGGCCTCCCATCTGCGCTGCTCCCGGCCTCCCATCTGCGCTGCTCCCCGAGACTATTTACAGCCGAGGTTAGGCCGGCGATTGCTGGGACGGAAAACTCATTTCTCAGCCTGGCTTTTATTTACACTTTCACTCCGCCGCAATGGCAGCGAGGGGCTGCGGCGGCCTTGCGGGGACAGGAGCGTGGGCGGCGCGCGGGGAGCCGGGCGCCGGGTCTGCAGCGGGCGAGGGGCCGCGGGGTCCCCGCCGCACCGGGAAAGTTCCGGGCCGGGTGGCTGGATGCGCGCCCCCTTCCCCCCTGCAAGGGCGAAGCCCGACCACGCTCTCTTCGTAAGCGCAGAATGGGACGAAGTGGGAAGAGCGTGTGCTCTCACCTCCCCCTCACACCCCCAGGAGAGATCCGGGCCCCCCCGTCCCCTCCCCCCGCAATTCCCGCCGCTGGGAGGGAGCCCCGCGCGCCCGCCCGCTCCTCCCTGCGGCGGGGATGGGCTCCGCGGAAACGACTCCCAGGAGGGCAAGTTCCCGGCTGCTCTTTCCTTTGGCACCGGCTCAAACCCCGGCAGGCCCGCGTGTGTGCGTGTGAGCCTGCATGTCCTGAAAATCCTCCTGCAGCCTCGGCACATCTGGGTCCCGCAAACATGCATATTCATGCCCGACAGCAGTAAAACCCGGGTCAGCTGCTTGGAGACCGTGAACCGTTTTCTTGAAAGCGGACCAACCTCGAGAATTCAATAAAATGAAGACGGAGCTGCCTTTCCTTCCACTCCTGTGCAAAGTCTCATAACATTTGATGCATTTTTTTTTTCTAAAAGGGACAAAGGGAACGGGGAGAAGTCTTGCTACAGGAGGGGCGTGTAGAGGGTTTCTACAATTCTTCCCGCTGCTGTAGAAATCGTGATTTGTTTTTTGTATCCTAGCTATTTCCTTTCCTAGTTTCCTCGAGAACTACACCCAGTGAAATTTCTCTGTTGATCGGGCTTTTCTACTTCTCTTGTTTAAGTTTTCAGTTTTGTCCTGTGTAGGTTTTCCAGATAAAATACAGGACAGCCATTTAAATTTGTATTTCAGATAAATAGCAGATAATATTAATATTTTAATATGAGTATATTCCAAATATTGCATAGCACATATTTATATTAAAAAATTGTGTTTATCTGAAATTCAAATCGATGTGTCCTGTATTTTTTGTCTGCTAAATCTGCCAACATTAGTTAAGAGGTGTGTCCTTAATATCTTTACACAGTGGTTCTCACATTAGAATCACCAGAACATTTAAAAAATACTGATGATTGGGTCCCTCCGTGGGGGATTCTGATTTAATTGGTCTGAGGTCTGACCCAGTCCACAGGATTTTTTTTAAAGCTCCCAGGCGATTTAATGTTTAGCCAGGGTATAAAAGCACTGCAGAAGGAACAGGCATTAACTAATTAAATGCTCAGGACTACACTGCATTGTTGAATTTAAGCTTCCTTAAATTCTTTGGGTTTAGTTCTGCTAAAACATGTCATCTTATCACTCTTCTTATTGCTGAGCCCACAGGCAAAGGTTAAATAGATCATCAAAAAATGCCCTGTTAGTATGTGAAATGGTCATCTTATTTCAGGTCAACTGAGCCCATAAAGAGAGATGTCAAGAGCTGTAATATTGATACTACTGCAGAAAATGACTCTCCACCCTGACACTTCAAGTTCTATAATAAATAGTGCAGCTGGGCACCCTGGTAAAAGATTTACCTTTTACCATTACTTTTATTACAGGCCACTGCTCAAGAATGTAGGATCTGTCTTAAGCACACTTCTAGTTCAAGAGGACTTGTTCAGTTCTTCCTGACCCTGGATCTCTCTCCTCTTCAACTATTCGTTGTCATGTATGGAGAGCTAAAGCTTATCTGCTCCCCACTTTTTCCCAAAAATGTGTGAAAATTTAGGTACTATGGTTAATAGCCCCTGGGGTAACATCCCATTCATTCTGCTTGCCTGCCTACGGGCCTTATATTTGAGCCTGGCACTCAATGTCCCCATGAAGATGAGCCTTGCCAACACACACCTTCATGGTGAGTGCTAAGCAGCTGCTGGCATAGAGCTATGGCCAAGTACGAGTCAGAATAGAGTGGGAGGGAAATAAGATGCCTGTGACAAAAATACATTTTGTAGAAAATGGTGCTGGGGTGTCCGCAGATGACATTGATTTGTTAGTATGACTCAGTGCAAGGTTCAGGGATGGGGATTTGATGTGAAAGGGTTTTGTTAAAAATGTCATCCAAATAAGGGTATACACAATGGAGGTTTTGTGTCTACTGCTTATTATCTAGTGAGAAGTTACAGAAAACTGGTGCGGTGGTTGGCAGTTGGGTGTAGAATATATGTAAGCTTTGGATTTGTAATCTTGGCTTTGGTGCTGCTTGGCACTGTGTGTTTGAGCAACTACTTTACCCACCTGAAATTTTATTTTCTCATCTGGAGAAGTGCTTCCAGAATGGCAGAATAAAAACTTATGAAAATCCATTCCTCCATACAAGCACAGAGAATACTGGAAAAAATTGTCAGAACCATTTTTTTTTTTTTAGATCTCTGGAAATTAATCAAAGGATTGCAACAATCTGAGGAATGTTTATTCAAGAAAAATGGCTGAATCTCAGTAAGAATAGAGCTTCATGACTTTTTAACTTGACCAGTTTCCTTACCCCCTTTTCCAGACCTATGGTAGCTTTGGATGCCAACAACCTCACAATCATGATAGCACTAAAAACCAGCAGACTAGCAGCCACCGGAGGTGCAGAATAGCTTTGCAACTCTCTCCCAAAATGCCCATCCCCAGAGAATTGTCAGTATTTGACCTGTCCAGCTGCTCCTTGAAAAGGCTCCCTTCTCAGGCTTGTCTTTACTTGACTTAGTCTGTGGGAACAGCTCTATGTGCAGGGCATTAATTGAAAACTATCAGTGACAACTGTTTAACATCATAGCTGTCTGAGGCAATGATGCCAACTGAGGCTTACAAGAGGCTGACCAAAAACTGGAAAAGGAAAAAGTGGTGAATGAGATGACCATAGGAGGCTTTGAAAAGCACTGACATTATGCCTGGATATGCAGAAGTCCTTGAGCATATGCAAGGCAGTGCATGTTCCCAGAAAAGACCTGAGAAGGCCTAATCTCCCATCTCTGGCTGATGACCGTAAGGCTCTGCAAAAGCAGGAAGTGATGGCTAGGCCAGAGTTGTAAATTGCTTCCCAGAGCATTGAAAGTGTGCCCCAAATTTGATGAACAACAGTATACATTCAAGAAGCTCAACAAACTCCATGTAGGATAAAGTCAAGGAGATCCATACCTAAACAAATCATAGTCAACATCTTGAAAGCAGCAAGGGAAAAGTGACTCATCACGTACAATTGATCCTCAAAAAGGTTAACAACTAACTTCCCATTAGAAACCATCGAGGCCAGAGGTAACGGGATGACATATTTAAAGTGCTGAATGAAAAAAAAAAATCTGCCAACCAAGAATTCTATATTCAGCAAAACTCTCTTTCAAAAATGAAAAAGAAATTAAGGCACTCCCAGATAAACAACTGGGAGAAGTTGTCCTCAGCAGACCTGTTTCACAAGAAATAGTAAAGGGAGCCTGTGAGGCTAGAGTGAAAGGACACGAGCCAGTAACTTCAATCCACATGAGGAAGTAAAGAACGCTGGGGAAAAGGTAAATATGTAAGAAATGTAAAAAGGCAGTATAAATGTATCTTTGTTAATAATTCTTCTTCTCCCATATAGTTTAAAAAGACAACTGCATAACACAATAATTATTAAACTTTTTTTTTTTTTTTTTTGAGAAAGAGTCTCACTCTTTTGCTGGGGCTAGAGTGCGTGGCGTCAGCCTAGCTCACAGCAACCTCCAACTCCTGGGCTCATGCGATCCTCCTGCCTCAGCCTCCCAAGTAGCTGGGACTACAGGCATGTGCCACCATACCTGGCTAATTTTTTATATATATTTTTAGTTGTCCGATTAATTTCTTTCTAATTTTTAGTAGAGACGGGTCTCGCTCTTGCTCAGGCCGGTCTCGAACTCCTGAGCTCAAACAATCCACCCGCCTTGGCCTCCCAGAGTGCTAGGATTACAAGCGTGAGCCACCGCGCCTGGCCATTATTAAACTTTTGATAGGCATATATTGTAGAGAGAGATCATTTGTATGACAAATAATAGCACAGAGGAAGAGGAAGGGAATGGAATTATATATTAGAACCAAGTTTTTGCATACTATTGAAATTTTTTATTAATCCAAACTATACTGTTTTAACGTGTTAATTGTAATCTCTAGGACAACCACTAAGAAGATAACTCATACAGTAAAGAAACAACAGGGAATTAAAATGGTATAGTACAAATTATTTTATACCAAAGAAGGCAGTGGTAGAAAAGTAAAGAAGCAAAAAGACCTAAGACACATAGAAAACAAATGGCAAAATAGCAGATGTAAGTCCTGTCTTAACGGTAATTACATTAAATGTATATGGACTAGACGTTCCAATCAAAAGGCAGAGATTGGCATAATTAAAAAACATGATCCAACTATATTCTCCCTATAAGACACAATTTAGATACAAAAATACAAATAGACTGAAAATGAAAGAATGGGAAAAGATGTACCATGCAAAAAGTAACCAAATAAGAGGAGGTGTGGCTACACAAATGTGACAAAATAGACTTTAAGATAAAAATTGTTACTGGAGACAAAAAGGACACTTTATAATAATATAAGGGCCAATCCATCAGGAAAACATAACAACTATTAACACAGATGATCCTAGCAGAGCCCCAGCCCTAAAATACAGAAGCAAAATGGATAGAATTGAAGACAGAAATAGCCAATTCAATAGTAATAGTTGGAGACTTAATACTCCACTTTCAATAATGGACAGAACTAGGCAGAAGATCAACAGAAGACTTGAACAGTATGATAAACTCATTAGATCTAACAGATATCTAAAGAACATTCCACCCAACAACAGAACACACATTCTTCTCATGTGCACATGGGACGTTCTCCAGGATAACAGTAAAACAAACCTTAATACATTTAAAAGGACTGAAATCACACAAAGTATGTTCTCTAATCACAATAGAATAAAATTATTTCTTCATTTATAAAAGATGATAATATTTACTTCAGCAAGGGAGAAAATAATCCAGATCTCAAGTACTCAGCATAGGGATAATCAATAGTAAGAACAAATTACATGTATGTTTTTCTTTGCTTCATGGCTGGAGTGTAGCAAATGATGGGTTAACTCCCTCCTTGCAAATTAGAAAAAAAATTAACCATTTTGAATTGGTGGAAGATTATAAAAGTGATGATGTCTTAGTTTTGAGAAAATATAGTATCATAACCCTGATGCATCCACCACCAATGTGGCTAAAGGCTGAATGTAGGACTGTCTTAGCAATAAAAACTGGCAAATTTATAAATTATCCTGTTTATTACTAAAAACAACATAAATGGTTATGGATCTACCTGGTTTTTCCTTAGAAATAGGCCATTGGTGTTCATTAGTATGTTTAACTTTCTTCATTTATTTCACACCAGAAAGGCAAGATCAGGCCACATTTTAATGAGTTAATTCTTTTAATCAAGGTATAAAAAGCTTGACTTTATAATGTTTTGGGACAGATCCTAATTCAGATGGTCTATAGCTGCTTTCATGCAACAATAGCTAATTTGAGTAGTTGTGACAAAGTCCAAATGGCCCATAAAGCCTAAAATATTTACAATTGGGACCTTTACAGAAAAGGTTTGCTGAACCATAACCTACAAACTAAATAATCCTTGGGTGGGCCTGGCAGATGATGATAGTCTATGAAAGACATTGAAAAAACATGTGGTCATCCTTTTATTTGCCAGTTTGGATAACTTTCTTCAACATGCCTGATCTTGTTCATCTCTAAATCCTCTACTCCTCTCTCACTTTATTGCTTTAAAGGAATTCCAAGATATACATTACCATATTTCATCTATAAATATTTGAGTGTCTTTGCATTGTACTTTAAGGCATGTAATACTAATGATAGCACTTATCTTTTTCATAAGTATGAGAACATCCATGCTGTTAATTTTCCTTCAAATTCTACTATGCAATTGGTAGATTGGCCGAATATTCTCTGTCTTGTGTTTAAGGTTTCCAAGAATGGGAATTTTCATTTTTTCACCTAGGACCATGACAGTGGAGATTTCATAGTTCTCTAGAAACTTCTCCCAACCTTTCCTTCTCACTGACCAAACTCAACAGGGAGGTGATATTTAATTCGGAACTGCTGAGATCACTATTTTTTATGTTCGACAATTCTTTAGTGTAAATTAGAGATGTCTGGTTATTAAACATACCTTTTCCGGTGGCAGTATTTTGTAGATAGAGATTTTTAAATCATGAGAATTAAAAAGGAATACATACATGCACTCACATACAATTTAACTATTTTCTTGTTTTCCTCAATACTCTTAAGCAACACAGTATTGGGAACCAAAAACCACTTGACTGTCCCAGGGGTCATAAGAGTACAATGTAGGATATTTTTACCATAAGCAAGGGGTTAAGGATCTTTCTTTTCCCCTTGTAGGCTCACAGCCCCCAAATGGTCATCATTTTCCTGCCTCACTAATGATCACTGCAAGCTGCATGAAGAAACAAAAAGCATACACGTGGAGAACTCTTGCTGAGATCCCAGCTAGTCTCTGCATTACTGCTATAAGCTGGTTCCCCCCCCCTCAGTCACCATACCAGGTTCCATATGGAGGATTATTTCCCGAGTCACAAGAGTATTTTCTCAGTACCATCTTTTTAAAAAAAATTATAGTTTTAACCACTTTGCTCCAAATCCCCCAGACCCAGGTTCTTTGTGCCTTATCACAGTTATCTATTACTGTGTGATAAATTATCCAAAACTTAGTGGCTTAAAACAAAAACCACTGTATTTGTTCATTGTTCTGCAGATCAGAACAATGGGTAGGGCTAAGTGAGGATGGCTCTTCTCTGCTCTATCCTGTCTGCGGCCTCAGCCCAAATGGCCAGAACAGCTGAGAGCTGGCTAGGCCCCACCTTCTCATGATTGCTCCTGGAGTGACTCATCTGGGGCTTGACTGACGAAGGCCTCACTCCCAATGTCTGGGCACTTTGGTTCTCTCCCATGTGGGCTCTCATCACTCATTAATCTAGTCTGACATTTACAGGGTGACTGGCTGCCCAGAGTGAAAGCAGGTGCTACAAGGCCTCTAGAGATTTAGGCTTGGAAGTCTCAGAATGTCACTTCTGCGTTCTATTAATCTATTTCCCGGCTATAACAAACCCTGCCCCTTGATGGGAAAGGGAACATTTGCAAACAGATACAGGAAGCATTCCTGGCAGCAGTGTTTGGAGAAAGATCAACACATCTGACAAGAGCTAATCAGGAGAGAATGCTAGAAGGCTCCTCCATCTTGCACAGAGAAGAAATGTCCCAATCTTCAGGTATCTAATCGGGGGATTGACTCTTTCCATTAGTTTCTCCTCCTGAGTGGGGGAAGAGGCGGCATCAGAAGCCTTAGGGTACACTGGAAGGTGAAAAGAGCTAGGGAAGTTTTGCAATGAAATCATTCTAATATAACTGTCCTCTGTCCTTCCTAACTGAGCTTCGGATAAGCTATAACCAAGTGTTAGCTATGTTTGTGAATACTGTCGTCATTTTTAACACATTGTTGATATTTTCTAGATATTTTTAACTTTCTGGATTCTAGAACAAAGCAGAACTAGCATTCTTTGATGCCTTACCCCACCTATCACGGTAACTTTTCTCTGTAAAAACAGTACATTTTACTAACATGTTGTAAGTGCATACTTAAAATGCGTAAGTGATTAAGGCAAGTCTTGATTCTGTCTTCAGCAAGGAGATTAAGCACTATCCCTCTCACTTAAGAATACCTCTTGGGAGTAATTCTTTTCTCTGAATTCTTCATGTGTTTACGCACACTATCCATGGTAGTTTCTCTAGACTCAGAGGCATAGCTGAAATGTATTATTAGCCTTTGCTGCTATTCCTGTGAAGGCGTATAGTGTTGGCATCCATTTCCTTTTGATTTTCTTTTGAGTCTGTGTTCACAGTTGATAATCTCACATTAAACCGTGATACTCTCATACCATGCCATTAGCTGATATGAAGGAACATCACGGTGAATTCATTGAAAATACACACAAAAAAGTTTTGCTAAAGATGTCCTATATACATATATATATAATATTTTATTTTAAAATGTCATTGAGCATATACATTTCTTTAGCTTTTTCCAGGGGACATTGCACCTAAGTTTCAAAACACACAAAATAGATCCCCTTTACTAAACAGTTTTCATTTTTGGGTTACAAAAGTCAATGTTTCACAATCACAAAGCATAAAGGTACATGGTTCTGAAACCACTTCCAGGCAGATTTCTCTCATTCACTGTACGGAGGGTAGTTTTGGAAACCCAGACCACGATACGTTCCTTATAGATGATCTCCAGAATGGGCCTCCCCGGTTTCCAGAAGAAACATAAAAAAAAGGGGGCAAAACAGGGGTAAAAGGGTAACCTCGGGACGCCCCAAACAAACACAAAACACTCATGAGAGATCAGAAGAGTGGAGGACACGGGTTCTCCTTCTTCAAGTACATCACAATGAAAAACAACAGCACATTTACAACCTTATTTGGTCACTGTCTACCTGGTTGCTACATGAACAAAGGTTCACTTAGGACGCAGAGGAAAAATTAAAGCTATTTACACAGATAACACTACGGATTTGAAAGAGCAGCACTCTCGAGACTGGCGCTCAAATCTGACAAAAAGCCACGGTGCTCACAGAAGAGGCGAGTCATGCTGCTTGCGTAGTGTCCTTTGATAAATCCCAGCGTACACACGTATGCCACATCACCCACACAAAGCCAAAGTTTGCCTAGAGAAGTGGGCTATGGTATCCAGGCTGCAACATTTCTCTGCAATGCTAAGTCCTCCCAGATCTGAGTTCCTAACGTAAAACTCTGTCCTGCCAGAGACCATTTTTCTGTTTTCTTAGATTTGATAACTTTTAGGGTCAGTCTGGTTGTTCCTTGCATAGACAATGACTCTCATTGCTTTCTCCACGTGTCCCAGAAGCACTAACTTACTGAAAATAGAATCTCATCAAAGCTTAACATATTCACTCTGAAAACAGCGGAGCTGCTGGGGCACTTAAGGAAAGGTTAGATCCTTAAATGAGTGAAAAGAAAACCATTGACCACTTGTGGCCTTATAAATAAAGTTGATTGGCAGATGAGGAAGGAGGGGAGGAGGGGATATCAAGAGGAAAATCAGAATTGTAAAGATGTGGGAGATTTCTCCCAAGCGTTTCCACTCTAGTGCTCTGAGTAAATTGAAAACTCTGCCCCAAATGGCCAAATTCTGAGGCTAAATCTGGGTCCTGGGGCTCTCATTCTTGCCCGTCAATATCTACTTGTGGCTATAACTCTTCCCAAGAAGTAAATGAGTATTTAGAGAGAAGAGCAAGAAGAGGGTGGCCACAGCAGACTTCACAAAGCCCCGTGGAGGTAAGTTGCTAGCTATTAAAAAATTAAACACCCCAGATCCTTCAAAACTGAATACTCTGGAAAATAACTGAAATTTTGACTTTTTAAGGCTCTGTCCTATTAGACGGCGGAAGATACTGGCCCAGCCAGATTTTCACCCTCTGTTTCCCGCCTCAACAACAGCAGGTAGGTACACACAACCACAGCAAAACACACCTTCCACCCCCTGACTGCTGACATTGCCCTAATTTCAGTACTCCAAAAACAGCTTTTGGTCATTGCCTCGCAAAACACTGGAGTACGGATGGACTGTGAGTTCACTCTTTTTAAGGAAAACTTTCACCAAATAGTGTGAAGAGCCAGCCCAACAAAGCGATTTAGAGCTGAAAAAGCCTTTGATTAAAGGAAGTGGCCACACACTCCCAAGACAACCATAAACACTTGACTAGGAAAATCAAAAGCTTAGTATTAGCAAGACTTCCTCTGAGGCTACTAGGGCAGGCAGATTTGGCTATAAATCAGATACACAAGATTTCAGAACCATATACAAGTATGTTCTGCAGAATTTTGAAGGGTGTTTTCTCTTGACCTGTCCAGGAATGCTACAAGGGCCGACCTGTTGTGTAGACACACTCACTATTCTGAAATGGGGTGACTTGGGGCCCAGGTGAAAAATAAAGCCTAAAGTGAGAAAGCTCAATTCACAGAGCAATAACAGTGCCGGGCAGATGTGCCACAGCCATTAACAAATCATATTCCCCACTTTTGATTTATTTACCTCATTTGTAGTCTTCCTCCCATCCACCGAACATGAGCTTGGCTTTATCTTGCTACTAAGATCTTTCCACCCAAGGAGGCTTTTGGAAAGAATTCCTGGATGCCTTTCTAACTAAAACCAGCAGGACTAAATTCTCAAGATTTTAGGAGATTTTGAATTAGCGGTTTCCAGAGTTTTTCCTGAGACAGGCCTTAGCAGTAAGTGAATTGGTAAGTTGAGCAGAAGGTTGTCATGATATCTATACCCAAATTCTGACACTGGTGACTGGAATAAAACTAGAGGAGGTCAAGGTTGGGTGCAGAAAAGCAAAGAAATGAAAAGCAATGGGGACATAGGAAAGATCCCAAAGGTGGCAGCTCAGGGTCTTCCATGGAAGACTTTCTCAAGTTTCCCATTTATATGTGACTTCGAGAATCAGGGCAGGAGCAGAAAGCGGACCTCACTGCTGTAGGATGCCCACAAGCTTCCCCAAAGCATCAGACTCTGCCAGGAAGGCAAACAGTTTACCATAAATTTCTCCCCAAAGAGATTTTTGGGATGGGTAGGTTTGAGAGTAGCTAAGATTTACTGAAAGAGGAGGAAACGCTGTCAGATGAAGATGACTTCTGACAAGGTCGTAGTCCAATTCTTCCATGGCAACATTTTGGCAAACACCTGGTGGGGTGAATTCCCACAGTACTTCACCTGCCAGACAGGGCACTGTTTCCACACTGCAGAATGAATTTGTTCCTGAGTAGGAAGGCTCTAGGCCTTTTTGAATAAAGTATCTACAACTCCAGGAATGTAGTGATTTACTACCCTAGAGGAAAGGTTCCTATCCTATCCTCTGGGGAAGGTATTCAAAAGACAAACTTGAGAACTGAAATTAGCATTTTGGGGGATCACACCAATGACCTCTTTATTGGGTCTAGAAAAGTGTTTTAATTACACAAAGTTGTCAAAATGGTGACGACGCCTGGTAGCTCTGCAGGAAGAAGACTAGGTAATTAGATGTTGTTCTACAAGGTCCCCCGGTGCAGAGCAGCAGTCTAGTCTGCCTAAGAGACAGAAGTGATTTTTAAAGTCCACTTTGCCGTTCCTCCTGGCAGAGAAGCAGCAGGTCCATCTGGTGTCCACTGCCGTTGCTGCTCCTGTGTGGAACACTCACAGGTGGAGCTACAGCCGGAATAGGGGTCTCAGTTTTGGAGTGGGTAGAACATGACTCTCTGGAGAAGGGACAGAGAGCATAGCATAAAAATGACCAGTCAACCCTATTCGAATTCACTTTCATCAAAGTGCCATTCCTAATGGGACCTGCACAAAGATGACAGGGAGAGTAGAACTGCTGCTCCTTGACAGAACTCTGATACTGATGCTTAGTTTGAAGTGGGCTTGGGGACAGTTACAGCTCATGAAACTTGAATCCAAAATCATCCTCAGATGAGGTATGGTGAACCTACAGATACAATAAACTTCCCAACCTGCCCCGTTAGACCTTGCTTTACACATGTCCCCATGACACAGCAGGTGGGACAGGGCCAACCACTCCAGAAGGGACGGTGCAGACTCACACAGAGAAACCTCAGGCCGCATAAGGGAGATGACATTGACGGTAACAGAGAAACTGTTGGTCCAAAGAAACATCCATATATTTTCATGAAAACACACTGATGTGGTGAGGAAATGCAACTCGGGAACAAATGTTACACAACAAAGACGCTGTGTCATGCAGGGCGCTGTCCCGGATGGCTGCCTTGGTTGTGTGGGCTGGAGGATGTGGGGACAAGCCAGCCCGGCTTGGACTCTGACACAGAAATTCCTCAGCAAGGAGCTGGAAATTCCCAGCCCTGTTCTAGGGAACGGAAAAAAATAAAGATTTAAGGAATGTCCAAAAAGGAAAAATCCTTGCCTCACCCCACCATTACCGAGAGAGAGAGACAGAGAGAGACAGAGAACGAGCGTGCGCGCACGCACAGGCAGCAATCCCTGAAATCAATGTCAGGCTTACTAGAAGGTGGTGCTTACACTTTGAGGCATGTTCCCAACTTTCCAATGCAGCACGTTTTAACCCAGAGAGAAGTTGGCAGCTTGACAGGCGGAAGAGTCTCCTGCCTGTTACACCTGAACATGGCTGCCCAGCTACTCTAGGTAAAATAAATATTATGATGTATGTGCCCCAAATAGGCAATGGCGACCTGGGAGGCCTATAAAAGGAACTAACAGAAATATAACACTCAGTAGCAGCCTTTGTGTTTTGCTCTTATAGAGTTGACCTGTTACTAAAGAAGACATGGAAACCTAATGGTCATCTTGAAGCACAGCCAGAGGCCTTTCGGCAGCAAACTCCCCACCTGGGCTGGGAAGAGTCTGCATCGCTTGGAACTCAGCCGGGGCACGTCCCAGTTCCACCTTGCCGAGAGGCATTCCAGATTTCCTGCCCCTCTGTCCTCCCAATCCCCTGGGCCGTTTTCATGACAGTTTGTTTCCATGTATTAAGGGAATGACATAAACAGAAATGTCGTCTCCTGAGCCAAGTCGGTCATTAGATATCCGCCATCCTCTGTCCTTCAGGACACCCCGGGCACGCATCACCAGGTCCTGAGCTGCCAGTGTGTACCTGTGCAGGGAGAGGTGGGAATGAGAGAGTCAGTACAGCATCAGGCAGAAGTGGGGTCAGGCAAGGCGGGGAAGAAGGAGGCATCACTACAGTTGTATAAGCAAGTTTCAAATGTCCTCGTGGTGGGAAAAAGCCTAGTCATCTTTTGCCAAAACGTGGGAACCTAATGTGAGACTTATTTTTAGATGTTAGTGGGATGGGGCCCTAAATACATTAAATAACCTTCTAAATTATTGTACTGTTTGGTCTTCTTTTGATGTTTTTGCTTACACTATGGAGAGTCTCAGTTTGGTGCTAGTATATCTTAACAAAGACCCACTCAGGCACAGAGCTTTCCGTTGCAAACAGTATCTAGCTAAAAAAAAAGTATATGGGAAAAATAAGAACTTTTGTTTTCAATATATTAATTTTTAGGGCTATATTTCTTTTGTGACAAACAATAGTTATTTTCCATTGGTGGTAGGGATACATTGGATAAATCACCTTTTAAAATAGAAATTGTTTTAAATGTGCGTTGTTAAAAGAATTTTTTTTTAAATCTCAGCATATTATGAGGGTACAAATGTTTTGATTACATGATTTGCTTTTGTGCAGTTTGAGTCAAAGGTATAAGTGTGCCCATCACCAAGGTAGCATACCCAAAATAAAAACAGTAACGATAGCATATGTAGCATACGAATATAGCAAGAATGGGAGGGTTTTCTGGCAAATGACCGATAAGCCTTGGTGAGGGTGAGCTGTCCCACCCATCCTATCAAGGCCGCCCTCTCCCCTTGACCAAGGGAGGTACGGCAAGGGCTCCACTGAGGATCTGAAAATGAGATTGCTTATTGAGATTTAAACTGTAGACTTAAGGAAAAAAGAATGACACTGTAAGCTGATGGAAAGTGTTATCATTTAGAGAAAGACCAACTTGCGAGGTTGTTTTGTTGGGTCTGGGCCTGGGCCTGGGGTAGCCTTGAGGCACAAAAACTGAGACTAAACACTGGCAGGTGCCTATCCAAATACTGATCAGGGCAACTGAAGTCTTAGTTGACAGACTTCAAAGAAACAGTTTCACTGACAGGGTCATATTTGGTGTAGGATGGATTACTCTTTTGGCCGATGCCATTAAACATATGATTCACCTTTATTCTGATTTCATGCTCACCAAATAACATTCTGATGATGCTCTGCCTCTGTGCAGGCCTGCCTACGGGGAAAGGATGGGCTCTATCAGTTATATTTCTTTGTATACATGTCAACTGGCATTTTGGTTTACAGATCTATCTTGTGCGTTTGGTTAAGATGAGCCCAACTCTGATAATGAATCTCTTCTCTGTATCTTGATTAAATCAGTTTCTGAACCTGAAAAGCTAAGAACCAGGCTGGTAAATCACCAAGATAATAAATGTCACTCTATAACGCTCTCGGACGCCAGCCTGTGGGCCTTTTACAAGGTGTTGTAAAAGGTGTTGCTAGCGACTTTGCCCTACTTGGACGGTCTCGGCCTTGCCTTTGGAACTGTGAGTTATGGAATTCAGAACCCCAGAAGTCTCTCCATTTTTCTGGTAAAACCCCTTATGAATTTACAGGCTCTCATGTTAAAAGAGACTTGCATGGAGCCTCATCGTTCCATTATTTAAGAACAAGTGCTCTAGCAAATGAGCTCAGGATTGTGACGATTCCAAGTTGTACAGTTGTTGAAAACCAACTCTATTCACACAGGCCAGGTAGCAGACAGAAGTGTAGCGTGCACTACAGAGGAAAGGATGTTATAGTGAATCCAAAATAAATACCTTTCCTCCTAGAGCATAGATAGTAGGTGGGTAGGAAAGATACCACCTTTTTTTATCTGTATTGACAGAATTATCAATTTTGAGGCAGAACTCTCTAAATTACACTTGAGGGAAAATGCAATCAGTTAGTCGTTTCCAAGGGTTCTCCTCCTCCTAGATCAGGAAATACACAGAAAGGCCTCCAAAGATGTCTTTCACAGAAAAGCCAAGTAAATGTCTCAAAATCCACATACTGCAGTTCGTATACTACATTCAGAAGAGCCTCTGAGATGTTCACCCCAGGTTACTCTTAGTTTTATATTAAACTGTATATCTGAGATATAAACATGTAGGGAAAGGTCACCGGCACTATCAGAGTGACGTTTATTATCCTAGTGATTGACCAGGCTGTGGACCTTAGATTTTCAGGTTCAGAAACCTGGCAGAGTTGATACATAGAGATGATTCATCTATTAGGGCTAAACACACCTTAGCCCAGCTCATGAGCAGACTAGATGTAGAAAATCATGGCAGGCTATGAGAAAATACAGCTGGCCATAAAAGATATGCAATCCTTTTGTGGCTCATAAGCACGGTGATGGGGTTTTCATGCTCGTATATGACATGTGCCTCCCTCACACCTCATTCCGTTGTCAGCATATTACCCGTCACACGTGGAAAAAAAAAAAAGGAAAAAAAAAAGAAAGATACTCTGAAAGATGTCAAAAAAACAGATTCAAGAACTCAAGACACAGGTTTATGTGGCTATTTTAGTCTAGAGGCAAACAGACCTCAACAGGTCCTGCAGTCTTGGGGGAATGACTGAGAGATGGAAACAAGGTTAAACGATGTCCGACCGGCTTTGTTCAAGTCATGAAAGAGCACTGTCCGTAGTTGAAGGCCAGAGACAACTCTGATGTCGCTATGGCTGAGTGACTTTAAAATGGTCAAAATTAGCTTTCGTATTTTAAAAAGCAAGCATTAGGTCACCTAGAAAAGATGGTTACCCAGGAAGCTCATTTCCCTGAGGGATCTAGATAATTAAGGTTTTATTCTTCGATATGGTTGTCACCTACTCCAAGATAACTTCCTTTGAGACTGCTTCACCATCCACTCCGTCTTCCCCTGGGTGCTGAATTTCCTGAGAGGGAAATCCACTCCTGCTTCCTCAATTTCTTCCTTCCCACTTTCTTTCTTAGTCTCTTACCAGTAGTCCCAATACCCTACTAATCCGTCCTCTTAAAACTTGATCCGCAGGCAGCTTCTCAATACTAATTCTGCTCAACCTTTTTCCAGCACAGATACTGTTGATCATTTTCCTTATCTTTGAAATCTCTGTTCTTCTTGAATTCTTTCTGTTTTGGGCTTTCATACCATAACACACTGCAAGTTCTCCTCCTGTGTCTGGGCTTCCACGACACAGACCATGAGTTCTCTCTGATGCTCCTTCTCAATTTCCTTTGTAGGCTCCAATTAAGACTTGGGAAGAACTCAATAAATGTTAATTTATTTTCACTTCCAAGGTGGCACTTTCCTACCTATCAGCCTTAGTTAATGGTATCCTAGTCTCTGAGGCAAGAAATCATAGTTCTTGTCAATACCACTTTCTCATCCTGATATTATTCAATTATAAAATTCACAAAGCAGACAGGGACTTCTAAACTTTGCATTAAGTGTATTTCACCAGTGGCATATGGCTAATTAAATAAAATCTAATCTTACAGTCATTAAGACTCCATATTTGTTTGTTATTTTGTTATCATACATACGTACACACATACGTGAAACTTTATTTTGTGTTTTCTATTTGTAATGTCTTTCTCTCCTTCATTCTTGTTTTCTGTCAGGTTGATAGCTCCCTTTAACACCCCCCACACCCTGAAACTGGTTTGGAAGTGTTATTTTATTTCTGTTCCTTTAGCAGTTATACTTAGGTTTTGTTTTTGTTTTGAGGCAGGGTCTCACCCTGTTGCCCACGCTAGAGTGCAGTGGCGTCATCGTAGCTCACTGCAGCCTCAAACTTCTGGGCTCAAATGATCCTCCTGCCTCAGCCTCCCAAGTAGCTGGGACTACAGGCACGCACCACCATGCCTGCCTAATTTTTTCTGTTTTTTAGTAGAGACAGGGTCTTGCTCTTGCTCAGGCTGGTCTCCAACTCCTGGCCTCAAGCAATCCTCCTGTCTCGGCTTCCCAAAGTGCTAGGATTATAGGCGTGAGCCACCACGCTCCCAACCTTTAAGTTTTTAATGGATAAGTGAATCAATATTTCTGTCCTCCTCCTGAAAATAAAAGGCTCTTAGAATGCCTTTTCTTCATCTTCCACGTTACTGCCTAGTATTTTAGTTTCACTTTGTTTTTAAGCTTCCATTAGTCATTATTATCATTTACAACCTATATTTACATAAGTAAACCAACATATTTACTAACTTCTTTGCTTTTCTTCAGTCTATCCCTTCCTTCTGGGTTTAGTTTCTTTCTACTGAACACATTTTTAGTAATTCTTTTAACAAATGGTCTGTGAGGGTTCTATTTGGTTCTTTTCCAAATTCACTTCTTCTTACCTTATGGTTCTATTTGCACATGTTTAACTCTTCTCTCAACCTGTTCTATTATATCCAGGTTTTCTTTGGGGTTTGGAGGGAAGGCTCTGTTGTATTTAGTTATTCTTTCTCCTGGTGGGTGTGAAGGTAAGGTATAAGGTTCTCTTCAGAAGGGATTTTTTCACTGTGTGTCCTGTGTTATCTACAGAGATTTAAAATTTGTCTTTACAGGGGTTTTTTCTAGCACTAAAACACACTCATGTTTATTTTTTGGCTTAGTCTCCCCATACCACAGGAGTCGTCTGAGGTTTAACACCACACCTTTCCTGTGCGGTGGGCCTACCCAGGCATTTCCTCCTCCTCACAGAAGCCCCATTTTGTCAGGCATCTGCCCTCAGCCGTGTAACCCCTGAGTTCCAGAGAAGGAAGCTTAGGGAGAATCCCCGTGACCTCTTCTTCCTGCACTGCTCCCAGGAGCTCAGATTCCTTTCCATGACTTCTCTCTTTGCCAGGCTTCTCTAGAGCATGTGATACCCCTCCCTGTCCAAGAGCGGCCTGAGTGACAACTGACGGGGACTGACCAGACACGCATCCGGTAAGTGAACGGTGCGACTGAACTCTAGGACCGGCTTCCTGACATTCGCTTCACACTAGGGGAGATCCAGCGTTGGAAAGAAAGTCAGCAACAGCGAGCAGGTAAGATGAGGTCGCTCACAGGAGCTTTTCTCATAAACCGATCAACTCGACACAACCCCGGGACCCTGAAAGCTTTTTGCTCCGGCCCCCATACTGGGGCCAGGCTGGTGGCCATTTTCAAGCCCATTAGCATCCGTATTCAGGGCCACTTGCCTCCGGCATGAAATCACTGCTCTACGTCAAGACTAGGACAAGAACAAACAACTTTCTCTGAAGGGAAAGAACTGCTTCTCCTGCTCTCGTTTTGTTCTCCGATTTCTACCTTACAGGGGCTGCTTGGGTTGGTGACAATGAAAGAAACAGGCAGGCTCTATGCGGTAGGGGACACATGTGTCATGAATTGAGGAGTGCAGGGAGCGGCGGGAGAAAATTGGAGTCACAGCGTAAAATATAAGCCCCAAATATACAGGAGAGCAGCGGATGGGAAGTGAATTCTGTTACACGCCAGCAGGGACTAAGAGGGATCTGAGAGGGGACTGGCGTTTCTGGAAGCCGGGTGCAGAGCCGAAGGCTCGGGCAGGCTGCGTCAGAGCACCGCGGAGTGCCTCAAGTGCTCACCCTCTCCTAGCGAAGAGTCTCCAGAGGAGATGAGTTTTGAATTTTGAGAACATTTTTGTTCTCTGGCTGAAGCTTTCAATATTGATCGGCAGTGGCTGCCAGGGAGGGATCCGACTTGGCAAACTCCACCCGGCTTGGGCTCCGACGGGAAGGGGAGCCCAGAAAGGACAGCAGGGGGGGCAAGGAAAACAAAAAGGAAGAGGGGCCGAGTGCAGCGGGAAGGCCCAAAGCTCCTTTCACAACCACTGACTCCAAAGCCAGGCAGGAGGAGGCCATAAATCCTCGATTGTCCTCCTGTCCTGCCATTTCTGTGGCAGTACTTGGTTCTCTGCCCCCCTCAGCAGACCACAAAAAAGGCTCAGGCTGTGGGCGTGGCTTGCCCAGGTGCCAGTCCTGGCTTTCCCACTGCCCAGATGGCTGACTCTGGAAAAAGGCCTCAGCCTCTTGAGCCCCTCTCCCCTTACTTGTAAATCTGGAATAATAATAGTGCAGACCCCCCAAGGCTCCTGCACGAACTAAATGTGATCTTTGCATACAGCATTCAGCATGGTGCCCCACGCATGGTCAAAGGTCAATAAATGTTAGCTATCATTTTCCTCATTAGACATAAAATACCTTTCTCCTCTCCACAAGTTTTGCCTTAAGGCATTTACCTCTTGCAGAGTCTGAATCAGCACTGGAGTGTCAAAAATATGTCAATTTTATTCTGCAGGCTATCACCATGCCTTAAAGTCCTTAATCGCTCTAGCTAGGTGGGAACTTCTGTTTGCCATTTGGACGGTACAGACAGGGTCTTTTAAGAGGGAGAGTTGGTAGTAGGAACTGGGGAATTAATGGTTCCAATATTTGCATATAAAAGGCAGCCTCCATCTGCTGACACCCTCAGTAATACAGAGTGGTGGGAACAGGAGGAGGACTCCTCTTTACATTCTGAGCAGGTCTCAGAAATTTAAGAGGTAGAAAAGCTCTTCCTGGCTTTGGAATGTTGGCAGGGGTCTCTGGCAACTGGGTGGGTAGAGGGTCGGGTCGGGGGGTGGTTTAGGAGGCAGCTTTTGTTGTGCTCAGAAAGGGGCAGCTTGTCCTGGGAAAGGGCACATGACTTAGATTCACTGCTGGGAGCGGGGCCACACATGTCCCTTGAGCAGCTCTGGAAGCAAGCTCTGAAGCAGGTGAAGCTGCTCCTGCCAGCTTCTGTCCCCTGCACAGGGTGTGGGGACCCCACTCAAGCAGAATACCCTGAGACACTGGAAGGATGACAGCTGTTGTCTGCAACACCGTCACTGCTTTCAGTTCATCGGAGGTTTGTGTGCAGTCAGCAGATGCAAGGCCACACACTGGAGAGAGCTCCCCACCCCCACGGCAGAGGCTGAGACCCCCTGTCAGGCTTTTCTACCTCTGTGCACCCTGGCACCAGTTCCCTGGTGTTTATTTTAGTTTACATCCCAAACAGCAGCATTTCAATACAAAGGGGCATAATAGACCATTTCCTTCTCAATCCTCCCTGGCTAGCCCTTTAAAATACCCTGATATGGCCACACTGCTAAGTGGCTACACAGCTCTGCCCCGACAGCCACATAACCAGCCTAAATGGCATGGAAAGATGGCTGCTACATGCTGTTCACAGGCTGCCACAGCCAGGATCTCAGGGCTGACTTCTGAATTCCTAAGGATCTGAATATGCTAAACACTGCAAAAGAAACAAAAATGCAGATTTTATCTCATCTTCAAACACCAGATCAGACACTAACAAATTTGTTCTTAAAACCTGTAATAGATAATGGTGAGGGGTTGGGGAGAAAACCTCCCACCTTTTTTTTGTTTTTTTTTTTTTTTGTATTTAAGGCATAATTTTTGAAAACCATATAGCACTGTTAGAAATTAGTTCTGCTAACTCACAGAAAGATTTCCTAAAAAGAACCGTTGTCTTTTGCCAAAATAAATTTCATATTATCAGGGTAATGCAAACTAGCATTTAATACTTGCATTAATGCCAGCTGTCAGTATTGGTTGGTGTTTTACTATTAACTTTCCACTGATTAATCTCTTCCTTCCAAGGCACGCAGCTCTCTGAGCCAAGGAGAGTGTGGATACGAAGAATGACATCAGAATTGTAGAATCGACGAGGCCTCTGTCAATAGAGACATACTCTATGGAGTTTATGGTATACTGGTACCCACAGATTTAATACCCCATAAAAAGCCCCTTGAGAGTCAAGGCAGGAAGATGGAGGGTCATTAGGTCCAAGATACAAAAAATTAGGCTTTCACAGACAGGGTTTGGGAAATAAAGGAGCTAAGCTTTGTGAAGCTTTGCGTGGGCATCTGGAATGTGAATCCATTCCATGTTTTCATGTGTGTTTCCTCCTGGCTTTGCCCACTGCCTTCCCCTTTTGTAATATTAACAATTTCTTCCTTTCCGACAAAATATTAAGGATCTTTTTTGAGTGTTTACATACTTGCCTCTGTTTTGAATACTCTTCCTGGGAGACCCACCACTAAACCTCTGGCCTTACCAAGGGGATAAGTCAAAAACTCTTCCAGGCCTTTCTCTGAGTACCTTCCCCAAATTGTACAGCATCTTTAGGCCTCAACGGAGAATCTTACTGAAATTGTAGGAGACTAAAGCACTGTGCACAGTCTGACCTCCAGTGACCCCACTCTAGAATGTTAGCTTGATGGATTTCCTATGAACGGTTCATTTCATGACCCCACAAGAAGAGTCAAAGAACTGCCAGCTCTGCTACACTTCAGGGCATACTCCAATAAAAAGAAAAGAAAGAAAGAAAAAAACTTATTGCACTCATATTCTGGCTCATCCACAAAGCTGCCTTTTAATTTTCTGGTTCCTTTGTTGAGACAGTTCAAAAGAGCAAAAGGACTTAAGATACAGCAGGGTCAGGAAGATCCCACAGCTCATTTTCATCCGTCTCTGCCCGAGAGGATGGTGTGAGGGCCAGAACTTGGCAAACACGTCTTCATGCTAATCATCTCTTCCTGCACAGCGTTCTGGAGAGGGAGCCGCTATTTTAAATTCCTTGTTGGGAAGGATGTCGCCAGAGGAAGACAATGCTGGCAATTTGTTGAGAATGGCTGACACTGGGAGGCAAAAGAAAAAGAGAAGAAAAAGCCTACATGCAACATAGACAAAAGCCCAACAACCATACGGCGAAACCCCAAAGTCCTGCCTGCCTCAAGACTAGTGCCCTGCCTCCTTCTGTTCGCTTCCTTTCTAGACAAAGCTGGGAGAACCTGGTAAAAACTCAAAGTGAAACAGGCCCACTCAAAACCTCAAATGCAGAAACATTTTTTGTTCTCTCACTTACTTTGTTCTGTTCCTTTTCTCTCAGGCTTCCCGCCCTGGGGAGTATCTTTCCTTTCTCATTGTGTATCAATTAAGAGGCTGACCTCCTTTGGTCAGTCCCCTCAGGCTTGGACCCAGCAACTCTGCACTCCCCCAACCCCCAGATTAAACAGGCAAACCTGTGGTCCTGGGCTACGTGCAGAGAGAAATGAACCCTCTGGCCAAGAGAGGGCTAATAGAGCCTCTGGAATTATAGTGGGCCTTTCCTCATCACAGAAATCATGACTTGGGCAACTTCCATTCATATTTCCATTTTGCACGACAGGATCAGAACAGCTCCCAGTTGAAAGGGCACCAGCTCTTGAGACTGAGTGTTCTTTGTCCATACGTCTCCCAAGGAGACAGGCTGAGCCAGAACGTGAGTGGGGTGCCCTCCTGCCAAACTACACACTGATATGTACAGAGATGCCACACGCATAAAAGAGAACATCATTTCACAGAATTCCTAAATTATGAGTTTAATCACAAAAATAGAAAAAACAAACAGTCCTAACATTCATGTGGAACTACAAAAAATCCAAAATAGCCAAAGCAAACCTGAGCAAAAAGAACAAAGCTGAAAGCATCACATTACCTGGCTTTGAAATATACTTCAAAGCTATGGTAACCAAAACAACATGGTACTGGCATAAAAACAGACACATCGACCAATAGAACAGCATAGAGAACCCAAAGCCACGCACTTACAGCCAACTCATCTTCGACAAAGGTTCCACGAACATACACTGGGGAAGGACAGTCTCTTTAAGAAATGGTGCTGGGGCCGGGCGCTGTGGCTCACGCCTGTAATCCTAGCTCTCTGGGAGGCCGAGGTGGGCGGATCGTTCTGAGCTCAGGAGTTCGAGACCAGCCTGAGCAAGAGCGAGACCCCGTCTCTACCAAAAATAGAAAGAAATTAA
>CAUYSK010079069.1:0-14246 GCA_963575035.1 Avahi laniger | reverse complement strand
TTTAGTTGTCCAATTAATTTCTTTCTAATTTTAGTAGAGACAGGGTCTCGCTCTTGCTCAGGCTGGTTTCGAACTCCTGAGCTCAAACAATCCACCCGCCTCGGCCTCCCAGAGAGCTAGGATTACAGGCGTGAGCCACCGTGCCCGGCCACCAAGGAAAATTATTATACTACTCAGCCATAAAAAAAAAAAAAGGTCAACTAATACCTCTTATACTAACCTGGACAGAACTGGAGACCATTCTTCTAAGTGAAATATCGTAAGAATGGAAAAACAAACACCACATGTACTCACCATTAAATTAGAACTAATCGATCAGCACTTATGTGCACATATGGAAATAACATTCATTGGAAATCAAGCAGGTGGGAGGGGGGAGGCAGGAATGTGTAAATTCTCACCTAACAGGCACAGTGCACACTATCTGGGGGACAGGCACACTTATAACCTAGACTCAAACAGTACAAAAGCAATTTATGTAACCAAAATGTTTGTACTCCCATAATATTCTGAAAAAAAAAAAGTGAAGGAGAAATTAAGATATTCCCACATAAACAAAATCTGAGGGAGTTCACTGCTAGTAGAACTGCCCTAGAAGACATGCTAAAGGGAGTCTTTCAGGCTGAAGTGAAAGGACACTAGACAATAACGAGAAGCCAGAAGTCTACTTAAATAACTAAAAAAGCCAGTGTTACTGTATTTTTGGTTTATAATATCTCCTTTTTTCTTATATAATTGAAGAGATAAAAGCATAAATAATTGTAAATTTATATTAATATGACTAAATATTAAGATGTTAATTCTTCTTGAGTTGGTTTATAGATTTAATACAATTTCACTAAAAATTCCAGCAAGGTTTTCTGTAGAAATTGATAAGGTGATTCCAAAATTCATTATGGAAATGCAGAAAGACTAGAATAGCTAAATATGGGAAAAGAAAAAGACAAGAGTATGAATTTTATTAGATTTTTTTTTTTTGAGACAGAGTCTCACTCTGTTTCCCAGGCTAGAGTGCTGTGGCGTCAGCCTAGCTCTCAGCAACCTCAAACTCCTGGGCTCAAGCAATCCTCCTGCCTCAGCCTCCTGAGTAGCTGGGACTACAGGCATGAGCCACCATGCCCAGCTAATTATATATATATATATATATATTTTTTTTTAGTTGTCCAGTTAATTTCTTTCTATTTTTTTAGTAGAGACAGGGTCTCACTCTAGCTCAGGCTAGTCTCGAACTCCTGAGCTCAAACGATCCGCCCACCTTGGGCTCCCAGAGTGCTAGTATTACAGGCGTGAGCTACCACGCCCGGCCCTAATTTTATTAGATTTCAAGACACAATATAATGCTAACATAATCAAGATTGTGGTACTGGCATCAAGATAGACATATAAATCAATGGAACAGAAATTCCAGAAATAGAGCCACATATATATATATACGAAGACCCAATTTTTGACAAAGGTGCAAAGGCAATTCAGTGGAGAAAATATAGTCCCTAAAATAAATGAAGCTGAAACAACTGGATATCTATATTCAAAAAATGTATGCTCATCCATAACTTGCATATATTAAAAAAAAATCCTCAAAATGGATCACAAACCCACACAATTTCTAGAAGAAAAATCAAGAGAAAATCTTTGTGAGCTTTGGTTAGGCAAAGATTTCTTAAAATAAAAAAAAAGAAAAAAACTGATAAACTAAACTTCAGCAAAATTCAAACCCTCTGCCCTTGCAAAGACACTGTTAAAAAAATGAGAAGACAAGACACAGCCTGGTAAAAAACATCTGCAAATCATATATCTAGGACTTGTATCCAGAATACATAAAGAACTTCAAAATTACCATGCTTTGAATGTTCCCTTCAAAACTCATGTTGAAATTTAATTGCCATTGTGATAGATTTAAAAGAGAGAATGATAAGAGGTGATTAGACTATGAGGGATCTGCCCTCATGAATGGCTTAATGTCATTATTAGGGAAGTGGGTTTGTTAGAGAGAGAGTGGGTTGTTATAAAAGCAAGTTTAGCCCTCTCTTGTTTCTCGCTGTCACCCTCACTTGCCCTTCTCCCTTCCACCATGGTATGATGTAGTAAGAAGGCTGTCACCAGATGCTGGTACATTGATATTGGAATTCCCAGCCACCAGAACTGTGAAAAATAAATTTCTTTTCTGTATAAATTACCCCGTCTGTGATATTCTGTTAGAGCAACACAAAACAGACTAAGACAAAAACAATAATAAGAAAACAATCAATTCAATTTTGAAGAAAAGATTTGAATAGACATGTCACCAAGGAAGGGACAAGGATGGTAAATAAACACATGAAAATATATTTAATATTATTTGTCACTAGGGAAATATAAATTAAAACAATGTATTAGAATTTCTAAAATTAAAAAGACTGGTCATACCAAGTGCTGGAGAAGATGGGGAGGAACTGGGACTCTGATGCACTGCTGGTGGGAATGTAAAATGATACAACCACTTTGGAAAACTGTTAGATAGTTTCTTAAAAAGTTAAACATACACCTACCACATGATTCAGCCACTCTACTCACAGGTATTTACCCAAGAAAATGAAAATACATGCCCATACAAAGACTTGTACATGAACATTCATAGCAGCTTTATTTATAATAGCCCAAAAGTAGAAACAAGATAAATACCTATCACTAGGTGTATGGATAGACAAATTATAGCGCAGCCACATAATGAAATACTACTCGGCAATACAAAGGAATAAACTATTGATACACATAACGAAATTGATGAATCTCAAAATAATTATGCTAGAAGAAGCCAGATTAAAAACAGTACATCTACATGATTCCATTTATATAAAATTCTACAAAATTTAAACTAATTTCTAGTGAGAGAAAGCAGATCAATTGTTGCCTGGGGATTCATGGGGGATAGAAAAAAGTGGGAGGAAGGGACTACCAAGGGGTACAAGAGGCCGGGCACAGTGGCTCAAGCCTGTAATTCTCACACTCTGGGAGGCCGAGGCGGGAGAATTGCTCAAGGTCAGGAGTTTGAGACCAGCCTGAGTGAGAGCGAGACCCCATCTCTACTAAAAAACAGAAAGAAATTAGCTGGACAACTAAAAATATATAGAAAAAATTAGCCGGGCATGGTGGTGCATGTCTGTAGTCCCAGCTACTTGGGAGGCTGAGGCAGAAGGATTGCTTGAGCCCAGGAGTTTGAGGTTGCTGTGAGCTAAGCTGACGCCATGGCACTCTAGCCCAGGCAGCACTCTGTCTCAAAAAAAAAAAAAAGAAGGTGGGGGGTTACAAGAAACCTGTTGGGGTAATTGATATATTCACAATCATGACTATGGTGATGGTTTTATGGGTGTATACATACATCAAAACTTATCAAATTGTACATCTTAATATGTGGATTTTATCAATTTACCTTTTTAAATGTTTGAAATTTTTGAGAAGAATAAATAAGAATGGAGAAAAATATAAATATTCAGGCAAAATCTTTTGGGTGCCTTGAAAAGGGACTTTAGAAATAGATAAGTAATGTATCTTAACATTTGAGTAAATGAGTTAAAGGGAGTATCTTTATTATTAACTCTGATGAGGAAAGACTAGTAGTAAAAGAAAAAAAAAGAATAAGATAGATAGACAGGAACTTTTAAATCTTTCTTATGTAAAGGAAGGAAAATGCAAGTTAGGGCTCATGGGTTGGGATCATCATTTAAAACAAACAACTCTATCTCTCCCAAAACTGAAATATTTTAGACCAGAACAGAAAATACCAGGTAGGCACAGAGTAGGTAGTGAGGTTAAATATTGTCTTATAACATGACATAAAATTGTATTCTTTTCTTTTCCTCCTCCTTCTTCTTCCTCTTTTTTTTTAAAGAGAGGAGGTCTCACTTATGTTGCCCAGGTTGGAGTGCAATGGCTATTCACAGGTGGGATCACAACATACCACAGCCTTGAACTCCTGGGCTCAAGTGATCCTCCTGCTTCAGCCTCCCAAGTAGCTGGGACTGTAAATGCGTACCACTGCACCCAGCTGAACTCGTATTATATGTCTTAATGTAGGTTGGGTCAGGAAAAAAAAAAGTATGGACAATGTTGAATTCTAGATTGCAGAAAAAATCTGTAGATTTTGTCAAAAAGAGAAAATGGAAAAAATAAAAATATATGAAAAGAACTGGCAGTTTCTAATAATACATAGTATATTTTAGAAGACTGGATTAATAGGTGGAAAAAGAAAAGACTAGAGGGAAAAAATGAACTGAGGAAGAGTTCCAAACTTTTATGTGAAAATATTTTAAGATAAAAACCATTGGTTAAAGAAGGTTATATGAAACTGAGACTAAGGAATAAAGACAAATCAGACAAGTGATTTTCACAGAGGAAAGAGAGAAAGCCAGCATTCACGAGAGACTAAGAAATGGAGGATAAATATCTGGAAAAGAATAAAAAACATTAAGAACAGTTGAACAAATTATACCAGAACATTTTATGTATGAGAAAAAAAAGCTATTTTAAAAGTAAACTTGGCCTATAACCTTTCATTTTACCAATTTAAAATACCTTAATGTAAAACAACAGTCTTAAATTCTGCATGTGTGTGTGTGATTGTTAAAGTAGTACATTTTTACTGTAAAGTCTGAAACATATAGGAAAGAAAACGTCATTCATAAACCCAATACTCAGAGATAATTATGGTTAGACTATTATATTTTCTATATTTGATCTTTATCAGGAAACTATTCTTCCCCCCTTTATCAACTCATCTTGAGTTCCTAATAGTTTATAAAATTAAAACTAGTTTTTACAATCATTAATATATGAAAGATTTTGAGCTTTACCAGTAAAAAAGTGTTTTTTAATTGCAATGCAACTATGAAAGCAAAATGTCTTTTTTAGACAGAGCTGCATTTCTCTCTTTTTATAAACTGTGCGCTTACTACCTAACTCCGGTACTAATTGTCACTACAGAGAAGCGGTATATTGACTGTAGCACATTAGATTTAAATGGACTCATTGGAAGTGAATTATGAATCCCTTACTTGGCAACCTAATCTATATTGGAAATAAAAGGTTTTTAGGTAAATATGCATATGATGCATATCCCATAATGGTAGGGTTGTCAAGAGATCTTTCAAAATAATAGATCCTATTTGCTCTGGTGAAATAAAATAATTCAAGGAGGATGAAGTTGCATTTTACTAGAATAAAATTTCACAGAGATTTTTCTTTTAGGGATACCCTACTGTGAAACTGACAGCTCTGATGAATTCTGGTAAAGTGTTCAGCGATACCCTACTGTGAAACTGACAGCTCTGATGAATTCTGGTAAAGTATTCAGCCTCTCACCTGATATCAGGGACCGCTAAAAGAACTGTCCCAGTTCCCATAGCAGGGACTGTAGTTTGGAGGCACTCTTGAGCATATGTGCTTGGCAATTAGCTCTTCAATTGCCACGTACTTGAAGAAGATTTCAATCTCATTTTTAACAAAAGCCAACCTTGAAGGTAATCTACTGACAAGAGTAACAAATGAAGATAATGTTCAATCTACAACACATCTGTGTGGAAACATATAATGTCTCCCTAGGCTCTCTCTGATGTGACACCACTCCACTTAAGTCAGGATCCAGAATGAAAATACTATTCTAATCCTACTAAGACAATCTAAAATTGAAATGTAAACTATATGGTGATTTGATAATTTGAATTGCTTAATTTTTTTCATTTTTTGTCCTTTATAGTCAAGAAAATTAATTTGTATAAAGTGTTAAAAATCTAATTAATACCTTCAGGATTAATCAAATTCTTACTATATTCTTAAAATAACAGATTGCTGTGGAAAAAACAAACAAGAATTTCTAGAAATATAAATAAGATTGCAGAAACTAAAAATTTAATGAATAGGTAACTGATACAATGGTAATAGTGAAAAATGAATGAGTGATTTGAAAGGTAAAGCTGAGTAAATCTTGAAGAATGTAGAACAAAAAAAAAGGTTGAGAAACACAAAAAAATTGATCCCTGGAATGTTAAGTGGTCAAATATTTGCCTAATGGGAATGCCAGAAAGAAGAAATGGAAGGAAAGAAATCACTTAAAAAATAATATAAGAAAATTCCTCTGAATTGAAGAAAGTTTTGAATTTTCAAACTGAAAAACCTATCTAGTGCCAAGCAAAATGTGTGAAAAGATCCACGCCTATGTACATCTAAGTGAAATTTCACAATTCCGGTAATAAAGTAAAAGTCTTAAAAGCTTATAGAGAACAAACTTGAGAGGATAAAACAAAAATATAACAAGACAAAAAGCAATGGAATGATTCTGGCTGGCACCTAAATTCTTATTAGACTGGAGATTACAGCCTAGAGCACAATGGAGACTGGAGGCTAGAGAACAATGGAGTAGTGGTTTCAAAGTTGTAAGGAAAATATTTTTGATCTTGAAACCTTTACTCAGCCAAATTATTACTCAAATGTGAGGGCAAGAAAAAAATATTTCTGAACATGAAAGGATTCATAATGTTTACCACTCATGCACATACTCTAATATATACATTACTTAAGGAGGAATTCAACAAAGAAACAATGATTTACAAGAAAGAAAATGACATGAGATTTTTAAAAAATGTTGCTTCTGAGCAGCGCCCAGAAAGAAGAAAGAAAAAGAATGATGACAAGAAATCAAAGACAATCCATTGGATGACGACTTTTGACAAATTCTCCACAAAGTCACAGGGGCTTTTAGTAACTAATGCAGGATTTTTATTTCCTCTGAATCCAAGCACAATACTTTGTTGTGCAGTGAATGCTTACATCATCGTAATTCTGAAAAATTATGACGTTTTTATTGTATTTAAATTTTTAGGTCTGAAGACAAAACATAAATCATTTAATAATAGAATATGACAAAACTGGGAGGGGTAAATTATCTCCCCAGTTTTGGGCAAACTCTTATTGGAGAATAAGAATAGATTTTGAAGAAGAAGGAAAAAAAACAACCCAGAAGCTTGCTAAAGGGAGCTGCTTTTGCAGAGTGATAGCAGGGGTAGGCAGTTTTTTCCTTTTCCGTTTCCTTTTTTTATGACCTGTTTAATTTGATTGTGTTTACTATGTATACAGGCATAATTTTAATTCTTTTAAAAAATTATTTAAAAAATAAATACAAGGCACTCTCATTAATAAAGAGTATAATATTACACTGAATGAATGATTATATGACTCTATCAATAACACACTGACCAAATGGAGAGAAATTAATACATCTATAGGTACTGACATTAAAAATTGACCTTAAGTAAAAAAAGAATCAGAAATGACAATGGATAATTAGATGATCCTATCTATGTTAAAAAATTATATGAGTATGGTGTGTATATATGTAAATGTTTGTAAGATGTTTCAGTGTTGTAACAACAATTTACTCAAATGGTAGGAGCCTTTGAAGAGATTTCATTGCTGTAAACTACATTTTTATTTCTGAGGCAGGGTCTTGCTCTGTCACTCAGGTTGGACTACAGTGGCATCTTAGCTCATTGCAACCTCTAACTCCCGGGTTCAAGTGATCCTCCTGCCTCAGCCTCCCAAGTAGCTGGGACTACAGGTGTGTGCCACCATGCCAGGCTAATTTTTAAATTTTGTAGAGACAGGTTCTTGCTGTGTTGCTCAGGCTGGTCTTGAACTCCTGGCCTCATGTGATCCTCACACTTCAGCCTCCCAAAATGCTACGATTACATGTAAACTACATGTTAAATAAGCAGAATTCATAGGCTGTCCTGTGGTTTCTTTTAGGTCTAGCCTAAATTTTTCACAGCCATTGGATACGTAAGTCTGCACTACTTAACATTTTTGGTATTATTCTCAAGAGAATAAGATAGAATTTCAATAATGTTTAAAATATTAACATGTTAATTATTCCAGCTGTTACCCAATCTGGTAAACCTCAGACACATTAGTTATTCACTCTACATAGTATATTATACTTGGAAAAAATCAAACTGAACCAAAAAAGAGGGCCTTTTTTTAATATTGAAAAAATTGAAAATATATGACATCATAAAATTCAATTTCTGGCATTAAGCAGCTCTAAAAACTAGTAACATTATTAACAGTCTATTTTTGCTTCAAACAACATTAAAACATATTTAGTTATAAGCCCTCTTTTTAATAATTTAGTTTTTTCTTACCAGGCTATTTTCTTTCCAGGCTTCTGGGAATTTGGGTCTCTGTTTTTCCCTAGACACAAGAACCTGCATATCCTCAAAAGTAGGATGGTTTCCAACTTCTGTCTGAAAAGCCATCTGGTATTCTGGTACAGATTCCCCTGTGTATTTTCAGAAAAGAATGACAAAATAAAATTTCCAGTTATCATAAATGATAGAATAACAGGGGCATTGCTGATACCAAGTAAGCAAAGAAATTGTGTCACAATCCTTTTTTTTTTTTTAAACCCCTTCTGGCACATATGGAAATCCTAAAGAGATTCTGTTGTAGATTTAACGCATTATTAATAAAAAATTTACTTAGAATAGTCTCAAATATTTGTTGATAAATCAAATGGTAGTTTCAATGAGGGACAGGTATTTTAAAATGGTTCCTAGTTATTACTAAATTCAGGGAAAAAAGATTATTTGTTTATAAGCTATAGTTAATACTTGAAAATATTTCTGAATTCTTTTTTTTTTTTTTTTTGAGACAGAGTCTTGCTTTGTTGCCCTGGCTAGAGTGAGTGCCGTGGCGTCATCCTAGCTCACAGCAACCTCAAACTCCTGGGCTCAAGCGATCCTTCTGCCTCAGCCTCCCAAGTAGCTGGGACTACCAAGGCATGTGCCACCATGCCCGGCTAATTTTTTATATATATATATATGTATATATATATATATTTTTAGTTGTCCAGATCATTTCTTTCTATTTTTTAGTAGAGACGGGGTCTCGCTCTTGCTCAGGCTGGTCTCGAACTCCTGACCTTGAACAATCCACCCGCCTCGGCCTCCCAGAGTGCTAGGATTACAGGCATGAGCCACCGCGCCCGGCCTCTGAATTCTGATTCCATGGAGGTTTTGAGATGAGAAAAAAGTCTAGGATTCAGTACAACAAATATGTTTATAGAACCAAACATAAGTGGGTGGGTTGAACAGTCACCATGTCTCATTAAATATCTATCATATTCTCTATTATTCCAGCCAGATTGTACCAAATGTCATAAAAATGTTATGATAGGGGCTGACACAGGGCTGCCATGTTGCAGGAGGGCAGTAATTATGACAGTGAAGATGTTTCACTGTTTGATGCAGAAGAGGAGACAATTATTAGACCAAAAAAATCCAAAATTAGACACCCAGTGGCATCATTTTTCCACTTATTCTTTCAAGTCAGTGCAATTATAGTCTATTTTCTCTGTGAATTGCTCAGCAACAGCTTTATTGCCTATATGGTGATAATTATCTTGTTGTCATGTGACTTTTGGGCAGTGAAGAATATCACAAGCAGACTAATGGTTGACCTACATTGGTAGAATCACATTGTTAAAGATGGAAAGAGCCACTGGGTGTTTCAGTCCAGGAAGGCATCCCTTTAAGAGAATAAAACTGTTTTAGAGGCCGAAACAAGAATCTTTTGGTTAGGACTTATTGCCTGCCCAGTGCTGCGGGTGATATTTGCCTTTACTGCCCTATTCTTCAGAATAAAAGTGGTTGGCAGTGATTATCATGGGTGTGGTGCTCCAAGGTGCCAACCTATGCGATTACATCAGGTGTCAAGTGGGCAGCAGGAAGAATTTCACCAGCATGGCTCCCTCATATCTGGGAAAACAGTTTTTAAAACAGAACACTGAAGGTGATCAGACTTCCTGAATAGAGGGAGAAAGCTTATATGTTTTGTTACATTGAGGAACATTTGGAGAAATTTTTGACTCTGAACCTTTTAAAGCTTAGTCCATGTTTCAACAAGGAATGTTAGGTTTGTTTTTCCATTTAACAATTTTATTTAAAAAAAGAAAAGAAATTTTCACATTAAGCTTTTATTTTCTTTCTAGCAGTTTGGGCTAGAAAGTATGCTGTCACTAGAAACATTGTCAAAATTTGTTTTATGGTATACATACGTGCACACAGTCACGCAGTATCAATGTATCACAAATTAATGAAAGTGTGTTCACTTACATATATTATGGAGACCATCGCATTTTGATTCGTAGAACATAGGAAGATGTTCTTATTCTATCTCAAAGCTCTATGTGTTTACATATTATTTCTGTTTATTATTTTCATTAGTTTTGCTCCCATGGTAAGAGTGAGCACTTTGCCTTACGTTGTTCAAAATAATTGTTAATTTTTAATATGTACTTTGTGGTGGAATTTCTTAGATATTCACAAGTAAAAACCAAATTTAGGCCAGAGGTATTACCTAGTTTCTAAAATTTTGTTTATTTTTATTCATAGTAAGTCATTTACTTAAGGCACAATTAACATAAATGGAATCTTCATAATTTATGTTTAAGAGATTGCTGCTGTTCTATTTATTTTACAGAAAGGATAGCCAGATTTTACTCTGGAACTTCCTGGAAACTCTTCAGTAGTCCTTGGGCTAATAAAAATCTATCTTTTATCAGTAAAAGAGCATTATTCTTATGTCATAATGAGAATAATCTTGGCATAATAAATGCTTAAAAGACATTTTATTTTATGAATCTTTTTTTCTTGCTATAATGGGGATGTTTTAAATCATGCATTTGTATTAACAGCATTTCTTAAAGCAACATATGTAACTGTAAACTAAACCAATCTACAATGCCTACAATCTGTAGGCAACTGTAAATTCTGTTGTAGGTACTGTAAATTTTATTGGAGTCTTTTAATCAGCAGATTATGTTGTGAATGTATTTGTACATTGTTAAAATATTTTTAAGATATTTTATTTAAATGAATAAGTGTCTTTATTGGAGTAATAGCTTTGAAGGTGCAAAACTTTGTATAAAACTCTACTGTTTATAAAGCAAAAAAAAAGTTTATGATAATGAGCTTTTGACAGAAAAATCAATATACCGATTTTTTAAAAATTCCTTTTTTGTAACAAGCAGTATTTAGGTTATAGATTTTTGAATATCATTAACTATTCATCCACTGTTTAGTAACCCTATTCATTGCCAATAAGCATGATCAACTTATTTTACAAAACGTTATAAAATTAAATTTATGAATAAACATATTGAACCACACAGAAGACCCTTGGGGACCAACACTTAGAAAACCAATGGTCTAGTGGAAATCTTGGCAAAGAGAATGAAGAAAAGAAAAGGAAATAGTGTTCACAAATAATTCATTGCTTCCAATTCCTTACAGGGTCAACTCAGGAAAATGATGAATGCTACGGCAATCAGAGACACCAAGCTAAACACAGTTAGATAAGCTATCACTGGTAATTAATTAAACTGTCCTCAGATGAAAACCTGGAATAATTTTTTAAAAAAATTTCCTGATTCACATCCTTCTGCTAATAATATTTCTGAACACTAGATGGCAATGAACTAAAGGTTTAAATGAAAGTAAAAAGATTGTTACATAAAAGTTATTTAATATAGGTAGAGAAAGAAGACATAACTGCTTCACTTCGAAACACATTAACTTTTGACAGTAGTTCTTACCTGGAAAGAGGTCTGTACATCTCATGAATATCTCCCAATAGATTAGTCCAAGTGCATACATGTCTACTTGTTTCAAGGCTGATTCACAGTCCCTCAGGTTCACAGCTCCTTCTAGCACTTCTGGTGCCATATATCTGATTGTGCCAACCTGATAAATTAGAGTGATATTTTTCAGAGAGAGAATGCAGCATATTCTGAAGGGCAGACATTAGACAGAAGTTATATATAAATTTCAGTCATATCAATGATGTTATTTGATCCTAAGCATGTCACTAAATCTTTCTACACCTTATTTTTTTTCCTATAAAATGCCCTTCCTATGGCCAGGCACGGTGGCTCACTCCTGTAATCCTAGCACTCTGGGAGGCCAAGTCAGGAGGATCCTTTGAGGTCAGGAGTCCGAGACCAGCCTGAGTGAGAATGAGACCCTGTCTCTACTAAAAACAGATAAAATTACCTGCGCGCAGTGGCATGTGCCTGTAGTCCCTGCTCCTTGGGAGGCTGAGTCAGGAGGATCGTTTGAGCCCAGGAGTTTGGAGATTTTTTGTGAAAGAAAAGAATATACTCAATTATGGCTGGGCAAGGTGGCTCATGCCTGTAATCCTAGCACTCTGGTAGGCTGAAGCAGGAGGACTGCTTGAGGCCAGGAGTTTGAGACCAGCCTGAACAAGAGTGAGACCCTGTCTCTACAAAAAATAGAAAAATTAGTTGGGTGTGATGGTGTACACCTGTAGTCTCAGCTACTTGGGAGGCTGAGGCAGGAGGATCCCTTGAGCCCAGGAGTTTGAGGTTGCTGCGAGCTAGCCTGATGCCATAGCACTCTAGCCCAAGCAACAGAGTGAGACTCTGTCTCACCAAAAAAAAAGCCCTTCCTGAATAATTAAATTGTGATAAATCTATTTTAGTGAATCCTCTTCATCAATCAAAAAGAATAACCTAGACCTTCATATGTATATCAACACAAAACACTTGTAAGACATAGTGAGAAAATTGTAAAACATTATATATAATATTTAATATTTTAAAACATTCACAAAAATATATACACACACACACACGTGTGTGTGTGTGTGCACGTATAGAGAGAGAGACAGAGAGAGAGGGACACACACAGACACACACATGTATGTGAATGCAGAGAAAAAGTTAGGAAAGATATGTTCCACATTGTAATAGTGAGTATCAGAAGGTGGACTGTCCTATATCAAACTTGGTAATTTGTTTATTTTGTTTTGTTTTGTTTTGTTTGAGACAGGGTCTCACTCTATTGCCCTGAGTAGAGTGCCATGGCATCAGCCTAGCTCACAGCAACCTCAAACTCCTGGGCTCAAGCAATCCTCCTGCCTCTGCCTGCCGGGTAGCCAGGACTAAAGGCATACACCATGATGTGCAATTCATTTTTCTATTTTTTGTAGAGATGGAGTCTCACTATATTGCTCACGCTGGTCTTAAACTCCTGGCCTCAAGCGATCCCCCTGCCTTGCCTTCCCAAAGTGCTAGGACTGCAGGCGTGAACCACTGTGCCCGGCCTCAAACTTGGTAACTTTACTCTTGCTTCAAAAATTAGTTTCTGAGTGGGTGCAATGGTTCACGTCCATAATCGTAGTACCGTGGGAGGCTGAGGTGGAAGGATCGCATGAAACCAGGAGTTCCAGACCAACCTGGGTAATGCAGTGAGACCCCTTCCCTACAAAAAATAAAAAAATTAGCTGGGCATAGTGGCATGCGCCTGTAGTCCCAGCTACTCGGTAAGCTGAGGTGAAAGATTGCTTGAGCCCAGAAGTTCTAGGCTACAGTGAGCTATGACTGCGACACTGCATTCTAGCCTCAGCCATGGACTAAAACCTTGTCTCTAAAAATAAACATACAAAAAAACCCCAAAATTGGTTTCTCCAAATTTCTTCCTAATGCTAATCAAAAGGACTTGGAACAGCAGTGATTTCCAAAATGAACTGATGAACTTTCACAAAGGCCTTTATGCAATGTCTTTTGTATTTCTTAATTTTGTAATTCCCAATATTCTATAATTGGCAATATATAAAGATAATTGTCCTATGCAGTGGATTTGTTAATGCAATTCATTATAGTTTCAAAGCATTTCAGTGTGATAACTTTTGTTTACACTCACTTCACTTATGGCTGCATTATCTTCTTCCCCTGGGCGCACCAGTCTATTTCCAGTCAGCCTCATGGACAAGCCAAAGTCACTAATAACACAGGTTCCATCATTTTTCACCAGGACGTTTCTGCTGTTTAAATCTCGATGGGAAATTGCAGGTTTATAATGATCTGTTTGGATAATTTCAAATATTTATTAATACTTAAAAAAGTACTATTGGACATGAAATGAACATGCAAATAATAGGAACTACATAAATATAGTATTTACTTATAATACTATATAGTATTATTTTTCTGTCCATTAACTTTCTTTTTTTTTTTAAATTCCTAAACATCTTCACTCTTTTTTTTTGTTTGTTTGTTTTTTATTTTTTTATTATTCCAAGGTATTGTGAGGGTACAAACATTCTAGTTACACTTTATGTCTTTGCCTCACCCAAATGCAGGTTAAAGGCGTGCCCTTCCCTCCCTTTAGTGCTCCCCGTGTCCTTTAGTTGTAGAT
>CAUYSK010079068.1:0-46447 GCA_963575035.1 Avahi laniger | reverse complement strand
TGGCATCAGCCTAGCTCACAGCAACCTCAAACTCCTGGGCTCAAGGGATCCTCCTGCCTCAGCCTCCCAGGTAGCTGGGACTATAGGCACACACCACCGTGCCTGACTAATTTTTTCTATTTTTAGTAGAGATGGGGTCTCTTGCTCAGGTTGGTCTCGAACTCCTGAGCTCAAGGAATCCTCCTGCCTCAGCCTCCCAGAGTGTTAGGATTACAGGCATGAGCCACTGCGCCCGCCGAGATTTTAATATTTATGTATTTGAATTTATCAGTCTTTTCTTCCGTGGCTCCTGGATTTCTGAGTTACAGTTAGAAGGGCTTTCCTCACTCCAAGGTTACAAAGGATGTCTACCATGCTTTCTTCTGTCATGTCTTTTCTCATGTTCCCTAGTCCAGATTATCTAGAGAACAGAGCATGAAGCAAAAAAATAAAATGCTTTATTGGGAGATGCAATCCTAGTAGGGTTCGGGGATAGACAATAAAAAAGAAGGAGGAAGGGAAGGCAGGAAGGCACAAACACTTAAAGCTGTTTTAAGTATTGAAGTTTTAGAATATGTTTTGGTATCTGATGGGCCTAGTCCCCCATCATTGCTTTTCTTTATCAGTATTTTCCTAGATATTCTTGTTCATTTTTTTTTTTTTTTGAGACAGAGTCTCACTCTGTTGCCTGGGCTAGAGTGCCGTGGCGTCAGCCTCGCTCACAGCAACCTCAAACTCTTGGGTTCAAGCGATCCTCCTGCCTCAGCCTCCCAGGTAGCTGGGACTACAGGCACACACCACCGTGCCTGGCTAATTTTTTCTATTTTTAGTTGTTTGGCTAATTTCTTTCTATTTATAGTAGAGATGGGGTCTCGCTCTTGCTCAGACTGGTCTCAAACTCCTGAGCTTAGGCAATCCTCCCACCTCGGCCTCCCAGAGTGCTAGGATTACAGGTCATTTTTTTCATATAAACTTTATATGTTTGAGAGGCTAAGGCGAAAGGATTGCTTGAGACTAGGAGTTCGAGACCAGGCTGGGCAACATAGTGAGACCCTGTCTCTATAAAAAATTTTTAAAAATTAGCTGGACATGGTGATGAGTGTCTATGGCCCCAGCTACTTGGGAGGCTGAGACAAGAGGATCAGCCTGAGCCTGGGAGTTGGAGGTTGCACTCCCATCTGGGTGACAGAGTAAGACCCTGTCTCTAAAAAAATAAAAATAAAAAATAAAATAGTAAAAATTAAAAAATAAGAACAAAAACCAAAACCCAAGTTGTACCTTCACTGATCTGGATAGGCTGGTGGCCTGAAAATATTGATGCAGCCGTTGACTGGTTTGGCCCAAGGGCTCTGCGGGGCCCTCCAGAGCTCACAATCTGTCAGGGAAGGGTGGTAGGGATGAGGGATTGTTCCTTCTGCTCAGCTACTTTGGGAGTCCACACTAGCCCGAGGCTTCCGAGGGCCATGCAATCTACTTCACCCCTGGCCCTCACCCTCCTCTTTGGTAAATTGCCTCTCCCCACTGAGGAGCAATGGCATTTGCGCTCACTCACTGTTTAAGAACCTCCTTGCTCAGCCAAACTCCTTTCCTCGGATGGCAGGAAGTCATGGGCAGAGGCTCACATCAGACTTTGCTCTGGAATCCATTTTTCTTGTCTGTGCATCACTGTGTGAACCAGTTACATGGCATGCTGAATATCAATCACAAAGAAAGTGTTTCTCCCAGCCAGAGTGCCAGGTCCGGAGGCAGGGGCAGGGAGAAGAAAGTCTGGCAGGTGCTTGCCTCGGGCAGCTGTTCTGCCCCTGTTCTGCCCTCTGGGGTCACCCAGCAAGTCGCCTCCCTTCACGTGGTCGTCTGTCTAAATCTTCTCTTCTCCAGGCCAAATGTCATGCCAGAATCATCAGAAGCCTTCTGGCTGAATGTCATGTAAAGTCTTCCATTCAATGCATTTAAGAAATGAAATCAGAGTTTCTTTCCATAATTGGCCTAACACATTGTTGAGTCAGCTTTCTTATATCCTGTCTGTTCCCCTGTTTTAGTCCCTTGCTTTATTTATTCAAGCATTTTAAAGTGTTTTTTTTTTTTTTGTGACAGTGTCTTACTCTGTTGCCCTGAGTGCTGTGGTGTCAGCCTAGCTCACAGCAACCTCAAACTCCTGGGCTCAAGTGATCCTCCTGTCTCAGCCTCCCGAGTAGCTGGGACTATAGGCATGCGCCGCCATGCCTGGGTAATTTTCCTATTTTTAGTACCGATGGCATCTCGCTCTTGCTCAGGTTGGTCTCGAACTCTTAAGCTCAAGCGATCATCCTGCCTCTGCTTCACAAAGAGCTAGGATTACAGGTGTGAGTCACCGCGCCCAGCCTTTAAAGGTATTTTGGAGAATATTCATACCTTATGGTTTTGTGCTTCAAGGAAAGTCAAAATAGTCTTATCTGGGAAGGATGAAGCAGGAATCCAAGAGAGAGAAACAGATGAGATTCCAGGTGCCCTTAGGGCTGGCTTTGGCCAGTGTTTTAGAATAATGTGATTTTTGCCTCCTCCCCTCAACACCAGGACCACCGTCTCCCCCCACCCCCACCGCCAGCATGCACACTGGAGTGACAGTCTGACCCCAGTAGCCAAGCTGTCAAAACTCTTAACCCCTCCCCAGCACTAGTCTTTTATCTCACCTTTTCCTCCTTTTCCCTTTCCCTTGAGTTTGCAGAAATTTTATCAATGGGAAGAAATGAAATTTATGAGTTAGCTCATTTAGAGATTCGGTTGTGAGGGTCCCTGTTCCACCCACAGTGGTTCAGAGTCTAATCAAATAACTCTGTTAAAAGAGTTGTGTTGTGTGTTATTGGGTTGTGTCCTAGGATACCAAACAAACACGCCTGTCTCTTCCAGTGTTCCGCAGGTGAGGGAGTGTTTCAGTTAGGCTGCCTGTGGCCGCAAGTAATAAAAAACGCAGCTCAACTTGCTTACGCAATAAAGACAGCTGTTGTCCTGCACACTCCGGTTCTGAGGGGAGGTGGATGGCAGGGGGGATGTTTCCTCGGGCAGAGCCTCCGCCTCTGTTTCCCTGTCGGCCTCTCACTGAAGAGCCCTCTCTGGGTACAGGCCTCATTTTCAGGCTGGTGCAAGATGGCAGCCCGAGTTCAGCCTCAGCCAAATAGGAAGCAAGTGGGGCCAGCTTCCTAGGAACCGTGCACCTCATTGGCTTAGGCGAGTATGATACCTGAGCTAAATTGGAGTTCCGTCAGGAGAGAGGAAGGCGGGATGGATGTTGGGTAGGCAACCAGGAATGTCCACCAGAGATGAGTTCCAGATCCTTCTCATCCTCGGTTGCCCTCTTCTGAGTCTTTTGTTGAAATCAACCTTGAATGGTGAAAACAACTTGAATACACAGAGAAGAACATAGGGAAGGGACCTGTTGTACAAAAATGTAAAGACTTCTTAAGAAGGCTGCGGCTCTGTTGGAGAGGGTGCTGTGACCTGCAGACATGACCATCTGGCCACTAGACAAGCGGGAGTCAGCTGGTCATTCCAGCCGAAAGAAAATGAAGCAATATGACTATTCAAGACCATTCATCTCATTTCATAGTTACCCACTGGCCTTCTTAATTAAATTTCTCCAGTAGGTTTTCTTACTAAGAAGACAATGTTTAGACTGGCCAAAGTAAATTCTCTGATCCTCTTTCCGATTAAATATTAGACCAGCCTGAACAACATAGCAAGACCTTGTCTCTACAAAAAATAGAAAAATTAGCCAGGCGTGGTAGCACAGCCTGTAGTCCCAGCTACTTGGGAGGCTGAGGCAGGAGGATTGCTTGAGCCCAGGAGTTTGAGGTTGCTGTGAGCTACAGTGATGTCACTGCACTCCAGCCTAGGTGACGAAGGAGACTGTGTCACAAAAAAACAAACAAAAAACCCAAATAAAAGTACAGTAATTTGAAAAAACTGCCTGTTGTCGGGTTCCACTAATTACTATGTCAAAGCCAGCGTTTGTAGCCAGGGATCCTGCAGGTGGACCTACACCAGGCCCGTGCAGCTTTTGACCACTCTTCCCGCTTAGCTGGGGGCCCCTTCTACACCACGTTGGCAGTGAGAGGGTGCAGAAGAGGATCTTTGAACTTAGCACTTCCAGGAGAGAACAAAGGCCGCTAGGTAGGGGCGACCCTGGAGCCCGTGCTCCCCCAGGAGGCCCAGCAACACCAAGTCCAGGGTCATCTCCCCCAGTTTTCCTGGGAGCTGAAGGCAAAGCTCAAGTCCCCCACCTGCTTCCGCGCAACTATCTAATGAAGGTCTGTGGCTCCCACAGTTTTTATTACTCTTTGCAGATGTTGCTCAGAGGAGGCGGCGGCACTTCAAGCTAGGCCTTAGAGCAGGGTGCAGGGGCCCTCATTTCAGATCTGAGGGCACTGAGGCGCTGAGGGCAAGGGGCTGGGCCATGGTCACAGTCACGTGGCAGCGGTGGCTGAATGGGGTCACTGAGCCACCCAAAGTTTATCACCACCCAACAAGGAGGGAGGGAGAAGTCCCATCTCCAGTGGGCAGTCTTTTGCAGAAAGCTCTTCCTTGCTGAGGGAAGTTTCTGAACAGCAGAAAATAGCTTTCTGGCCTTGGTCAAGCCCTTCTCAGACGGACGCGGGGTGGGCTGGTGCAGGGGAGTCTCCCTGGGTGCTTTAGCATTACTTTCCTCGCACTGTACCCCATTAACTCACTCACCCTTCCTGAGGGCGAATTATGGACAGCAAATTGCAGAGGGAAAGAGGTTTATGGATTCTAGCTCTGAGAATCCCTTTCCCTCTTTTCTGTTTTAATAATATTAGACTTCGAAAGGAGGATAGCACACTTTAGGGCTTGTTGGATTGGCGATTTTTCCTTTTCCCTTGTTAGCTTTTAAGTTTGAAGAGCATTTTACTTTAATAACGGTAATAATAATCCTAATGCCTGCAGTTTGCTTGTGCAGGGTGCCTTTTCTTTTAGAACAGGCTGACATCTCTCTCTCATTTTGACAATCCTGGTGATCCTCTCTGAAGCCTCTCCAGGGGATCTAGAGGCAGCACTTCTAAGGCTCTTCGAGGCCCAGGAAGCTGGGTCTGCTTGGGGGAGGAGGGGTATGTGATTTGTAATTTGACAGGGCAGACTCTTCCGAGAACTCTCAGCGCCAGCCCAGCACAGGGCCTCTGGCTGAGTGTTGGCAGTTTGACCGAGCCAAGGCGCATCGTTCTTCTTGTGCCCTGAAATTCCTTCAGGGTAAGGATTGCGAGGTTCCTGCTTCACGTTCTGTTAGGCGATGTATCTACTCTGGGGGCTGGGTGCCTATTAGCTATATGAGGCTAGCTGTGTAGGGCCCACTGGGACAAAGTCAGCGAAGACCTTGGGCTGGAGGGGAAGAGAGGGCAGGCGGACCTGGACTGGGCTGCCCACCTGCCACCCCTGCATTCTCGCTAACTGGCAGAGGAGCACCAGATGGGAACGCTGATGAGCCAGGCCTGGGCCAGGCCCTGACTCTAGGGCCCTGTCAGGCTCTTAAGGAAAAGTCAGATGAGCAAGTGCAATTAGAAGGTGTGTAGGAAATCGAAGGAGAAAACAAAGAATTCAAGTGCACTTTTGAAAGCAGGTAAGTGTAGGTGGCTAGGGAGACAGTGAGCTGGGAGACAGTGACAGGTTCAAATGAGGCTGCACTTGCTGGCGATGGTTGGGATTAAAGCTCAGGGATCACAAAAGAGGCTGTCAGGCTCGTGGGGACAAAAGCATGCTTTTCCTGGGACAGGAGGAAGGGTAGGATTCGTGGGTGGGTGGGGAAGAAATAGAAGTGACTGTCTCAGAGCCTGCGCAGAAATATGCTAGTCACGTGCAAATCAGGCGCAAATGAACTTGAGACCTCATTTCGCACATGTCTTTGACCCTGGGGGGAAGTTCTAGATGAGATCAGGAGTTTCTCTGGAGCAGGGCCTGGCAAGGAGGGGAGAGGGCATTAAGGGCGGGGGTGGGTAGCTGTGTGGTCTGCTCAGGGGGCTGTAGTGGCTCCTGCCACCGGTCAGTTGTAACGGGCCATCAGCTGGGCTGAGACATTTAATCAGAAAATTTCATTGTCGGGTCAGTGGAGGTCCATCCAGGTTCTGTTCTGGTTCCCCATTTGGCAGAGTAGCTCTGGCAGGACCCAAGCCAACTGAACAAGAAGGCTTGTTTTCACCATTAACAGTTGCAGCTTGGTCTACACAGGTCTGGTGCCCTGCTCTTCAGGCTCGGCTGAGCAGGGCAAAGAACATGAGCTAACTTAGGACTCCAAATGCATGGGCCGAAGCCCCAGTCCTAATGCTTCTGAGCTGGGGACAGGGCTGGGCCCTCCTCTCTGAGCCTGGGTGTTTCAGGTAGAGGTAGATACAGTGAGTCATTCCTTCCTCTTTCTTTAAAAGTACCTCCCTCTCTCCTGCTCCCTCCTCCCCAGCCACCAGAGCTTTGGGTAATGCAGAAGAATCCTTGATGTTCTTGGACAAGCTGTTATTACATTTCCTTTGTCAACGTCCTGTCTGCAAAACACTTTAAGGTAATAATAAGGCAGCAATAACAACTTGTACTTACAGAGGCCTTTTGCTTTCAGAGCACTGCTACCCCTATCATCTCATTTTAAACAGTCTGATGATTCCACTAAACAGCAGCAAGGTTTTGTCTCCCCCCGCACCCCAGTTTGTCTATTCAGCAATTGAAGGATACGTGGGTTGTTTCCATTTTTTTCTTTTTTCCCTTTTATTGTTATTTTTAATTGACACATAATAATTGCACATATTCATGGAGTACAATGTGTTATTTTGATACCTGTATACCATGTGCAATGATCAAATTAGGGTAATTAGCATATCCATCACCTTGAACATTTATCGTTTCTTTGTGTTGGGAACAATGACAGGTGCTTACGGGGCAGGGAGGCAGCAGCAGCTCTGGAGCTTTACTAGGTCCCAGGCACTGTGCCTGCGCTTCACATGGGCTCCCATTCAGTCTTCACAGTGTCACCTGCACATCTGGACACTTGGACACTTCCCACCTGGTGCCAGGAGCCCAATTTGCCAGTCGAGGAAAATGAGATTCAGAGAGATTAAATGTTCTTGCACCACAAGTCACTGTTTTGCAAAGAGGCAGATATAAATCTATCAGTACAAATAAAAGCCACTTGCCCAAGGCAACCATGTAGAATCCTTGACAACCACCGTTTTGACCTGGAGCTGGGTCACATCTGAAGAGGCACTTACAAAAACGGGGAGTAAAACATTGAAGAGTAATTTTCACCCTTGAATCTTTTGAACGTCATGCAGGAGGATCCAATTCATAATAATTCCCAGTTGTACCTCTAGTCACTCCCTTTTCACGTCCTAATTCCAGTGCCCTGGCTCTCTGCAGCTCCACATCGACTCCCCTCCAAACCTCTGCCCTCACCAGCTCAGCCACCCTTAACTCCCTTCTTCTCTTCTCTCTCTTGTATTCTTTTTCTTTAAAAAATTATTTATTTATTTGTTTGGAGACAGGGTCCTGCTATGTTGCCCAGGTTGGAGTATAATGCTATACACAGGTGCAATCATGGCTCACTGCAGCCTCAAACTCCTGGTCTCAAGCCATCCTCCCACCTGAACCACCAGAGTAGCTGTGACTACAGGCATGGGCTATGGCACCCAGCTGTATATTCTTGATGCATAGAATTTTATACTTACTGAAAGAAATCTTTCAAACTTAGATTTATGTCACACATCACTCCTGTGCATACATCAAAAGGAAAGTATAAGTGGCAAAAAATTCGTTAAGGTATCTTTTAGGCAATGACAACTACATCATGATTGCCACCCGGCTGACGGCAATTGTAAGACCACTCTGGGGTCAGAGTTGTTAATCATTGGTGCCCTACCACCTTGCTTAAGGAATAGAATAATTCCCAACACCATTGAAGGCCTCTGTGTGTCCGCATCTCATGAGCACGCTTCCGTCCTTTCCGCCCTGCAGGTAGCTACTCTGCTGAATTGTGTGTCCTTCCCTTGTTTTCTTTACGGTTTACCAAATATATATCCTATGCAATATATTGTTTAGTCTTATTTTTGAGCTGCTCTGCAAATGGAACTATACCATATATATTCTTCTGTGACTTTTTTTATTATTTTATTTAAAGACAACTTTATTGAGACATAATTCTTATACCATACAAGTCGTCCATTAAAAGTGTACCTTTTAATGTTTTTTAGTATGTTCACAGATAATGTGTAACCATCACACAGTAAATTTCAGAACATTTCCATTGCCTCAGAAAGGAAATTCTCCTCTCCTTCCAGCCCCATCTCCAGCCCTAAGAACTACTAATTTACTTTCTGTCTCTCTGGATTCTGGCCTTTGGTATAAATGGAATCACACAATAAGTGGCCTTTTGTGACCGGCTCCTTTCACTTAGTGTAATATTTTCAAGGTTTATCCAAATCATAGCATGTATTAGTACTTCGTTCCTTTTTATTCCTGAATAATATTTCACCGTATAGATATGCCACAGTTTGTTTATCCATTTGTCCATTGAGGGAGACTTGCTGTTTTGAATTTAACATCACGTGAGATTCGTCCGTGCAGACGTGTACAGCTGCTATTCATTTGCACAGTAGCCTATACACTCTACGCACATACCACACACGCTCCATTTTTCTCTTGATGGACATTTAGACTATTACAAATTATTTTGCTATAAACAGTCCTATAGTTTCTCCTGGAATGCATGTGTGAAGATTTCTCTAGAGTATAAACCTGGGATCAGGTTTGACTGTGCAAAACAATAATACCCCAAATAACAGAGGCTTGAACGTGTTCATTTCTCTCTTATTGCAAAAGCAGTCCTGAGTGAGCAGTGCAGCGTCGACAGGCCGTACCACACAGCTGTTAAAGCCTCGTCCAAGGATAAAGGAGGGGATGAGAACAGGTGCATCTTCTCCTTTTCAAGAAGACTTACTAGAAGTCACACTCACCACGTCCCCTCATTTCCCATTAGGTAGTCACGAGACCACACCTAACTATAAGACACTGGAAATGGAACCTTTAGCTCACTAGAAGCTCTATATAGGCCTGGCACAGTGGCTCACACCTGTAATCCTAGCACTTTGGGAGGTCAACGCAGGAGGATGGCTTGAGCCCAGGAGTTAGAGGTTGTAGTGAGCTATGATGATGCCACTGTACTCCAGCCAGGGAGACCAAGCAAGACCCTATCTCAAAACAAACAAGCAAACAAAAACAAAAACAACTCTATATAAAAATCGGGATTCTCTTAGAGAGAAGAAGAGGAGAATGGCTGTTGGGATAGTCAGCAGATCTTGTCATAGGGGCTTAGGTAAGTTTTCCAAGGGGGAGGCAGCTTCTACTACTTAAATAACTGTGATTTTATAGAAGAATCTTGAAATTCAAAGTTGTAAGCCAAAGGAGGTATATCTAGGAGATAATTTGGGAGCAGGTGGTAGAAGGTGGGTAAGTGAGGCTATCAAGCTGTCAATATACTCCTCCAACTGGCCTTTAGAAATCAAGATTTCCCCCATCTAACCTCAAACACAAATCAGATTAATACCTTATCCAAGTATCCCTTCCTTACCATTAACCCTAAACCCAATCATAATTCAACACTAACCCTAATCTTAACCTTCAATTCATGCTGCGTGGGGGGCCTTTCTGTAAAGATAACATTCCTGATGTTCTTCTATACGTCCCTCCCTGTACTGTTAACCCCATTGGGCCAAGACAAGGATCCTTAAACCCAATCTGTATTCTAACCTTAATCCTAACCCTATTCCTGACCCCAATACTAACCCTAACGCTAACTCTGACTCCAACCCGAATCTCGACCTTAACCTCAATGCCAACCCTCACCCCTAACTCACCTTCAACACTAACCCCATCTCTAACCCCAATTTAACCCAAATTCTTATCCTTCCTCTAATCTTAACCCTAATTCCAGCCCTAACTGTAACCCCTTCCCTAATCCTAACCCTAAATTCTACCCTAAACCCAATTACATCTTCAACCTCAGCCCAAATTCCAACCCTAATCCAAGTCTTCTCCAAAAAGAACCCATTTTCCCCATGAAAGCAACTTTACCTCCCCAGATGGGGTGGTCTAAGAGGGCCCACTTGGTTGGTGGAGTGAGTTTGGACCATGGGCCAGGCCTCTGCCCTGGCCCACTGGGGTTAACAACAGTGGGGTGTGGGCAGAATCATGTTAGAAATCTCATCTTCTCAGACCCAAGCCCTCCGGGCAGCATGGACACTGGTGGGAATTGCTCTGTTAGGTGGCAAAATCTCAATGCTGTTTCACCAATCTGGCCTTCCCATTGAGTTTAAATACAATTGTAGCAAATTGTGCTGATTTCTATTTCACAGGCTTGGATCTAGTGGTTTTTGAATTCATCTAAATGTATGTAAATTATCCATTCTGGCCCAGAATCCAACAATTTTTATGAAGACTGATTTTTTTTTTTTAAAGAGGACTGCAATTTTCGTAGGAGGGCTTTCCACCACCTCCTACTAGCACTGACTAGCCGGGCATGGGCCCAGCTAAGATTGAAATGAGGCATGGAAGAGCATTAGTGAAATTCATAGGAACAAGGAACGATTTTAGGAGAGCAGGAGAAAAGCAATAGATAGTCTCGATTGATGCAACTGGGCAACTGGTTTTTGGATACACGCGAGGCACTGGAATTGGCACTGCGGGAAACTGAGTATGAGGAAGATTGTCACCAGGCGTGGGGCATGCGGGGCGCGGGGAGGGGAAGCAAGACCGACACACACAAACCGCTTCTCACTGCGCAGCTCTTGCCCGACGGCACAGCGTCGCAGCGCGCTTCCTGGAAAATGAGCGCCTCCCTGCGTGAGTCACGGTCCCCAGCGAAACAGAAGGTACGTTCCGTGGAGATTTTGAAAAGCATTGATGAAGAGGTGGGAGCAGGCAAAGGCAACTAACTGGGAATATGGAGGCCCCCCGGGGACCATCGCCACCGAGAACCACCCCCAGTCCTGGCCCTGGAGGCGCGGGAGCACGGAAGGGTATTCTGAGCATCTGGGGAGAGCGGGTGGTAGGGGACGCACTTCTGGACAGAGCTGCCAGATGTGAGGGTGGGAGGAAGCAGGGCAGAGGTTCCCGGACCTCCCTCTCCTCCCACTAGCGGGGGATTAGAACTGGTTCGTATTGGCTCGTGAAGGCCAACTGTGTGGGGCTCTTCCCAATGCCCAAGTCAAGTTAGTAGTTTGAAATCTTTCATGATGGGAGTATTTACACCACAGAAATGGGCAGAGGCTGCAAAGCAGGACAATTTTCCCTGGAGAGCAGAGCGGGCTGATAAACATTCACTAGCAACCACTGCCTCCCACACTCTCGTCTCTTCTTCCTGCTTGTCCTTGGCTGAGTCTAATGGAAGTCAGAGGGCCAGGGAGCTTGGGCGGAAGTCATTATGGGCCAGCCCCTGGGGACACAGAGCAGGGCTTGAGGGAGGAGAAGCTATGGGACCGAGGGGCCGCAAAGGAAGACTAACCAGCCTGCCCCACTGTCACTTTTTATCTCCTTGTCCTGCTTTAGTATTTTTTAAAGAAACTTATCACCTCGACCATACTGCAGAGTTAATTGTTTACCGTCTGTCTCCCTTACTAGAATGGAAGCTCCATGCAAGAAAGGGACTTTGGTTTCTTTTCTGACACGTCTCTAGCACTTGGAACAGTGTCTGACAGCCAGCAGATGCTCAGGAACTTTTGTGAAATGAAAGAGTCCAAGGCAGAATTTTTGAGTGGCTTAAGAGAAATGGGAAGTGCTGTTGTACACAGAGGGGGATTCCACACAGCGTAGAGTGCGAGGTGCCCCGGGAACACCCGGAGAGGAGTGTCTGGCAGACAGCTGGAAATGCAGAGATTGGGGCTAAGATACAGACTTGAGCGCGTAATCATGGAAGACTCCAGTCTGCTGGAGGACTGTAAGAGGAGGGACAGATGCCAAAGACAGAGCCTTGGAGAATTCCTATGCCCAGGAGGGAGAGGAGAAGGGAGAACCAAGGTGGCAGACAGAGAAGGCCCAGCCAGAGAAACAGGAGAACGAGGATGAGGAAGCAGCAAGTCTCACCCTGGTCTCAAGTGATCCTCCTGCCCTGGCCTCCCAGAATGCTAGGATTGCAGAAATGAGTCATCTTGCCTGGCCCTTTTGTTTTTCTTTATAGTTTTACTAAATGTTAATATATTATTTAATCTTGCAAGTTTTTGACCTTTATTTCAAAAAATCAATTCAACAAATATTCACTGATCGTCCTCTGGGTGCAGGAAATGACAATGAACAGAGGGGCAGGCAAGGCCTTGCCCTGTGGGGTGACAGCCTGCTGAGGACAATGCTGTTCCTATGGGAATTACAAACAGGATGGCACGTTCCAAAAGGGACTCCTAGGAGAGGCTTGCTGGGGGCTTAACCTAGGTCAAGGGGTCTGGGAGGCCCTCTGAGGAAGTAACGCTGAGAAGTTTGATGACATTTGGAAGAGGTGAGTCTAAAAAAAATTTAAAAATTAAAAAATAAAGAAGTTTGATGATAAAGAAAAGGGGCCGGGCTCAGTGGCTCACGCCTGTAATCCTAGCACTCTGGGAGGCCGAGGCAGGAGGATCGCTTGAAGCCAGAAGTTTGAGAACAGCCTGAGCAAAATCGAGACCCCGTCTCTACTAAAAATAGAAAAAATTAGCCAGGCATGGTGGCGCGTGCCTGTAGTCCCAGCTACTTGGGAGGCTGAAGTAGGAGGATTGCTTGAGCCCAGGAGTTTGAGGTTGCTGTGAGCTATGATGACACCCTGCACTCTAGCCCGGGTGACAGAGTGAGATCCTGTCTCAGAAAAAAACCCAAAAAACAAAAAAACAAAAGTGCATAGAGAACTGCTCTGAGAGGAAGCAGGATCAAGGAAGGTTTTTGTTTTGGGAAGAGGAAATCTGCCCAAAAAAACACGAGCAGGAAAGCGTGGAGATGTCAGGCCTCGTGCTGCCTGGGTCAGAGGAGGGAGGCAGGGGGAATGTTAGTCCCTGGACATATGGCTGTCCCCTACCTTTCTGCGGGGCTCTTGGAAGGGTTGGAGAGGTCACGTCCCAGAGATGCAGATTCCCAGATGGGGGCCTGAGGCACAGGGAGCCGTTGCAGAATCTCTGGAACGTGGGAAAGCCAGATTCTGAATGAAGCAACTCAGCTCGAGTGGGCTGAGGGGCTGGGGAAGCGGGGCGCCAGCAGCAGCAGAGTCTCTCAGCGCCGAAGCACGACTGAGAGCCGCTCTGCCGCCCCCTGCAATCTGCTGCAGCGGCCACCTTCTGCCTGGTTCTATGGATAGCCCCGGGCACGTGTTCCACCGCAGGATGAAAACATGTTGGAATCTATTAAAAATCCTTCTGTGCTGTGGACAGGGGGCCGTGGGGCAGGAGGGGCTCATGCCTCGGTGCGACTGCCCTTTTCCTTTGATCTCTTGCCTCCGTGGCCAATGTGCAGAGGTCCCCAAAGTCCAGACCCCTTTCCACGGGGCTCCAGTGCCTGTGTGGTGGAGCTGGAAGGCAAGGACAAAGGTGGCTTGGTGCTGAGGAGCCCGTGACACTGGGATGGCCAGGACCTCTGGGGGAAAGCTGCACACAACAGTGCTGCTCAGCAGAGTCGACCTTGCAGCCAGATTTAAGTTCAAATCCTGGCTCTTCTACTTCCCAGCTGTGTGATCTCTGGAAAGTTACTGAACTTCCCTGAGCTTGGCTTGCCTCAGCTGTAAGGTGGAGACCATAGTTCTTCTCTGCAGATTGATTTGAAGATTGAAAGAAACAATGTATGTGAACTGACTGGTCCAGCGCCTGGCATATAATAAGCACTTAATAAAAAGTAATTTTGTTCACATAATGGGATACCACTCAACAGTAAGAAAGAATGAACTACTGATACATGCAGCAGTGTGGATGAATCTCAAAATAATTATGATAAATGAAAGAAGCCAGACCCAAAAAAGGTCTGTATGATTTCATTTATATAAAACTCTAGAAAATGCAAACCCATCCCTAGTGACAGACAGCAGATCAGTAGTTGCTTGAGGATGGGGGAAGAATCGCAAAGAGTCCCTAGGAGGCTTTTGGGGGTGACGGGCATGTTCACGATCTCAATGTGTTGATGGTTTCACGGGTGTGTGTGTCTGTCAAAACATTTCAAATAGAATAACTTAAATGTGTGCTGTTTATTGTATGTGAATTATAGCTCAGTAAAACCATTAGAAACAATTCAAATGCGATGGTGTTGGTGATGATGGTGTCGCGCTGTCCTTCCCCACCTCTCCCCTCCCCATCCCCAGATGATCAGAAACAGGAGGACTTCTCCCACAAGGGGGATGCTGGCATAAAAACATCAGTGGAACTCCTCTGGCGTCCTAGCGGGGAAGAGCTTTGGAGAGAAAGAATCCCAGGGAAGGTTCCACTGGCTGTTGGGATGTAACCCTCCTGCCTTTTCACTGAGACTTATGGGCAGAGGGAGCGGAGGGGAAGGGAACTGCGCCTCAGGGGACATGTTCCCTCCCAGCCATCCCTGGGTTCAGGGGCAAGAGACAGAGGGCTGGCTGCAGGGGGCACATCTGTCCCTTTGACCTGGGGGCCATGGACCTGCAGACGACAGCTCTGGGAGTTCTCTGGGCCCCTTTGGAGCTGTGCTTCTCTTCCCGTGTTTGTGCTCTGTCGTCTCTGTAGCCACCACCGCCATTCTCATCAGTAGTGGCAGCCCACTGTGGCCGTGACCCTGAGGTAGGGGCTGAACCCCAAGTGCCTTCCCATCAGAGAAGGTGAGAGGCAGAGGGACCTAGCCCAGTTCCAGCCCACCTTCCCTCAGGGAGACTCTCTCAGGCCGCGCCCAGGCTGAGCTGGTCAGGGCTGGGGCTGCAGCTGCACACCGGCAGCTCCAGTCCCCACCACCCAGCTCGCACGTGTCGCTCTCCTTGCCAGGCGGGGAGGGCAGCCGGCCCCTGGTCAGGCTCAAGGACCCAGCTGGGGACGCAGCATCCCTGGGGGGACCTCTGGAGTCTGTGTGTGTTTGGAAGGGGCAGGCGTGGAAGACTCTGCAGGTTCTTGACCCCTGGAGGTCATGGGTCTCAGTGACAGAACTGCCCCCAGGGCTTGCAGAACCACGGGCCGGTGCTGTCGCGGACTGGCTGGGTCCGGTCCACACACGCGTTTGTTCTGTTCTTAGGGCAGTAGCTGCCGTTTTAGTCAGGGCTCCCCAGAGAGACACAGCCGGTGGGACATACAGACGGACGGCGGAGGGTTTATCAGGGAAGTCGGCTCACGCAGTTTGTGGAGGCTCAGTCCCACGCCCAGCAGGCCGTCCGCAGGCGAGGGAACCAGAGAGGCTGGTAACGTGGCCCGGTCCACGTCGGAAGGCCCGAGAGCCAAAGAAGCTGACGGTGTCACTCTCAGTCTGAGGCCAAAGCCCCGAGAGAGGATGCTGGCGCAGGGTTCAGAATCCAAAGGCCGGAGAACCTGGAGTCTGGTATCCAAAGGCAGGGGAAGTGTGTCCCACTCTGGAAGAGAAACGGGGAGATTCACCCTTCATCTGCCTTTTTGTTCACGCGGGCCCCCGGCCGCATTGAGGGAGGATCTTCCCGGCTCAGTCCGCTGACTCACGCGCCACCTGCCCTGGAAACACGCCCTCAGGCACATGCAGAAACGACGCTTCCCCAGCCGTCCAGCATCCCGCAATGCAGGCAAGCTGACACCTAAAAGCAACTGTCATGGTTGCCAATATGGAAAAATTGAGAGATTTCTAACAAAATCCAGATTCCCAGCTTCTTTTGATCAATCGAGATCCAGCCCCGCTGTGCCCAGCTAACCGAAGGACAGCGGTTGCCAGGGCGAGTCACAGCCGCCCTGCTAAGAACAGCACGGACAACGAGGCTGGCACTCGCGGAGCTCTGGCCACGCGCCAGGCACGCCTCACCAGCCGCTCAGTTATCACAGCCCCTCCGGGCCCACATCCCCTTAGGGTCTCAGCCTGAGCCCTGCTCCAGAGGAGGGGCCTGGAGGAAGGAGCCCCACGCCCGACCCGCCTCCAGGCGCTGCGCTGGGCTGTAAGAACAGATCCTCCCGCTGCACCAGCTGCTGTTCAGATCCGCCTTAATCTTCTCGCTCCTGCCACTCGGCAGCTGCCGTCATACTTCATCCCCTGCCGACTCCCAGTGTCCACTTCACTTCCCAGCGCCACCAGCCTTTTGATCTGGCTTTCAGGAGGGCAGAGGGGCTCCCTGCTCCGGGCCAGGCCCATCTACCAAATGTGACAGCGTAGGCAGGCCTAGGGGGCGAGCGTGCTGGGCTCGTGTTGATTTGTTATTTGGGGAGCCTTGGGAGGCAAATCCCTGGTGAAAGCTCATGTCGGGCTGTAGTCTTGATTTAGCGAGGCATTTGATGGAGTGTCTCAGGTCCTTGCCACCAAGCTGGAGAAACGTGGCCAGCTGGTAGCAGGCTTCAGTGGGTTTTTGACTAATGGAAAAACGGCACCCAGATGGCTGTGATGATTGGACGGATGTCGGTGTGGGTCACTAGAAAGAAAATAGAAAATATGTTTGCCACGTTTAGAGGACGAGCTCCGCAGTACTGAGGCGAAGAGCCTCGGTCCCAGAGCTGAGCAGATCCAAGTTGAAATGCCAGTCCTGCCATGTGTGAGCCGCAGGCGGGTCTCCTCCACCTGCCAGGGCTCCGGTCTCCTCCTCCGTGAAACAGGGATCATAGCAGTCCTGTCTGCAAGGGCTGCCGTGAGGATTAAATGGCTTAGTGCCCAGGAGGGCACTCAGTAAACATCACCCTGGTGGGGATCAGATCGACTGTGACACATTGCTGCGGAGACTCGGAGGCAGAGAACTAGGCTCCCAGGCCTCATGTTCCCGCCAGGTAAATGAGGAGTGTGCCCGCCTCACTGCCGCAAGCCTTAGACTCTGCTGTTCGCTCGGGACGAGGGGAGATGGCAGATGGGAAGGAGGGGCACAGGGTCTTGGCCTCCCTCGGACACTCAGGGACATGGCTGAAGCCCAGCTAATCACTGAGTGAGGAGGGGAAAAAGAGAAGAGATTGTAACTAAGAAAATAAAAGGAAGCTAGAAGAGGAAGGGGACAGAGAAAGATGAGGGACAGAAAGAGGGAGACACTGAGGGGCCCCTACCCTGGCCCTCTCGGGACGGAGAGCCTTACAGTTCGACATGTGGGGACCTCGAGGGGCCTTGGCAATGCGCCGGAAGGGACTGATGAGGTTCTGGAAAGGGTGGGTGCTGTGACGAGGGAGCTCCCGTTGCCCAGGCTGCCCCTCAGACCCACTGGGGAGTAGGACTTCAGCGCCACGCACATCCCCAAACCCCCAAACGTGGAGGCTGCGGCTGCCGCTGCACTTCCGCTCTCAGTGGCACGGGCTCCGCTGAGTGTCTGCGAGAATCGCGTTCATGTTTGGATTCATACATTAAGAAGAATGAGTGGAACATTTTTACCGAAGAGAGAAGTGTTGTATTTCTCTGAAGTGCCCGGACACGGTAGACCCTCTGTAAATGTTGAGGACGTGAAAGGAAGAAGCCGAGTGGGAGCCGGGAGCCTGTTCCGGGAGGCGGGGACGGGAGGGGTTCCCCAGGTAGCCAACGTTGCCCGCGGAGGGATCTCAAAGCCCTTTTTTATAGTTATCAAAGTAAGATGTGCACATGGTTTAAAAAAAATTCAAATGGTACTAAAAGTCTTATAATGAAAACAGTAGATGCTTCCTGCCCCACTCCCCAGAAATGACACTATTAGCAAAATGATCCCCCTCAAAGATTTTTATTGCAGCATTGTTTGCAATAGAAAACGTGAAAATGAACTAGATGTTTATCAAAGGTCAATGAACATGATGCAGCGGCAGAAAAACAAAGATTTGCTGCCTCCCAGGCAAGAGCACTGGCTAGGAAACGAGGAGGGATTCGTTACATTCTTTTATGTACCTTGGATTACTTACTTATAAAAAAAAGTTAATAACCTCATGGTTGTGGCCCATAGACTTCAGGATGGTCCAGTGACCCCCTATGCTGGTGTCCACACCCCTTGATTGAGGGCAGGACCTATGTGGCAGAGGGGATGGGATAGTACTGCCATGGCTACGTTGTTATATGAGACTCCATCTGAGCAGAAGCAGATGGGAGCAGAGGCTCTCCCGGGGACTTGGAGAGTCAGTAGCCATGTTGGAGAGTCAAGGAACTGTGGGTGGCCTTCAGGGACTCTAGGTGGCCTACAGGCCTAGGGGCAGCCACAGGCAGGAAAAAGCGGGGGCCATCTGAAAGGAGCAAAATAAATCAGCTCTCCCCTTCCCTCTCCACCCAGCTAACAGGTGCCCTGCTGCTGGGAACATCACAAAGGAGCGCAGCAGACAAAAGGAAATGTAATTTTTTTTTACAGTTGCTAGACCTATTGACTAAAACTGCCTTTTAGCACCTGTTTCTAGAGCCGGGAGTGGTTCCTGAGAAGTTCCTGGATGACAGCATGGGGGACAATCTCCAGACATGAGAACCCAGCCCAAAATCCTATCTCGAGGGCGAGGTCACTTTACCCTTAAAGCAAAGGGACGGATGCAGCAGTTTCACACAGCAGATTCCATCATCCGCTGGCAGATTTGGCAGTCCACGACAATTACTGTTTTTCTCTTCCTCCCATAAAAGCAGCAAGCCACTGGCCTAGCTGCTGGCGTCTCCCTTCTCTTTCTTTGGGATGCCAGGCTGGCTGTCTCCCTGCCCTTCCCCCACCCTTCCCCCCTCCCCTAAAAGGATGAAATAAACTTTTTAACTTTTATATCTTAATTTCTGAGAAATCGAGCCTTTCCACCCTAACACCCTCAATCAAGCAACTACAAGGAAATGAATTCTGCCCACAGCCAGGTGGGCTCAGACTAGGATTCATCCTCACTCGAGCCTCCGGATCTGAACGCAGCCAGACTGATGCCTTGATTTCAGCTGGGGGCGATTTTGCAGAGGACCAAACTCCAGACCCACAGAAACTGTGAGACAATAAATAGTCGTTGTTGTAAGCTGCTAAGTTTGTGGTAATTTGTTACGTAGTAATAGAAAACTGATATGCTCTTTGAGCTGTTTCTTCTGGTAGGAAGGAAATCAGGAAATTTCACCCCAAAATATGACTCCTTGGTATGAAGAATATTTTGAATTACAGGTCCTTCAAGGTCAAAAAGCATTGGAAGGGACTTCCCCTCTATCTGCATAAATGATGAAAAGAATAATTGACTTCCCTTCCTCTCCCTGTTATCTCAATATATTGCAGGAAAGCAGACCAAGAATGCACCCAGAGCTGGCCCCAATCATTTAAAATATAATACCTGTCTCTTAGGTTAATTTAATTTGCAAAGTGAATCATTTACAAGTCTGTCTGTTTTTCCCATCCTTTTATCCTCCCTAGCAACAATTTATTACCCCTAAGCAGAATTACCTATACTCAGCTCCCTCTGTCCTCCAAAAAGACAGGCATAAAACTATCTGAACTTCATTGGGATACTGGGTAATCACTCTGATTCTCCCAAGCACATGGTAAATAAACCTCTCTCTCTTTTATTAATCTGCTTTAATTGTGAGTTGATCTTTCAGCGAACTCTGGGGGAAAGGGGAAGTTTCCCCACACCCCCGCAGGTATTTACCTCTATATTCCTGAATAATGTATTTATATTGCTTTTCTTGATTTATCAAGCTTAGAAATTTGATGTCCTGTTATGGTTGACAAGTATTTGTTCTCTTTCCATCCCCTTCCCTCCTTGTACCCTCCCAGGATAGCAACTTTAATATTTTTAGGTAATCAGTAGTCAGCGTTTAATTATTATAGCAGTGTAAATATTATTTGTGACAGAGCAAGTCATGTGCAGTGATTATATTTCCTTTCTTCCTTTGTTTATCCTGGGATTAATAATTGCCTCATTTAAAAATTTACTCAGCGTTCTGTGTACCTTGCCTTATTTTTTCCCCAGTTGCTCCTGCATCTCTGGTAAATGCATGATGATCTCATTTCTGTACAGTGAGACCTATATCTTAATGTGCTGATCCCATTTCCCCTGGCAGTCTCCCTCCTGCCCCACGCTGTCCTGCTTGCATTCTGGGCCTGTGCACAGCTGTCATCTGGGGACTTGCGTTCACTGCTCCGCTGAATCCTGTCTCCTGCTTCCTGAGCCACGTAGCTTCTTCCTTGGTTTACAGCCTAGTTTCGGGGGAGCACATCCTCCAGCAGTTTCTTAAGACAAGGTGCATGGGAATTAATTTGTTCAAGTCCCCGCATATGTGAAAGAGGTCTTTATTCTACCCTCACACGTACTGATGGTAGCTAAGTACGGAATCCCAGGTTGAAACACGCTCCCCTCCTCCCCAGAACGTCGAAGGCCTTGTTCCCTAGTCTCCCGGCTTGTAGTGTTGCCACTGAGAAGTCGATGCCATTTTGATTCCTGGTTCTCTTATTGTGCCCTGTTTCAGCCCTCTAGAAGCTTTGTGGGTCTTCTCTTCATCCTCAGTATTCTGAAATTTCAAAATTGGTGTAGGTCTTTTTCATTTGTAATGATGCATCCTCAAGTGGCACTTTCCATGTGCAAATTCATGCCCTTCTGTTCTGGGAACATTTTATATTTTTTAAAAAATCATTTTCTCCTGTGATGGTTAATTTCAGGTGTCAACTGGACTAAGGAACACCTAGAAACCCGCTAAAGCGTTATTTTTGCCTGTGTCCGTGAGGGCCCGTGAGTCTGAGCGGCTGGGTGGGAGAGGTCTGCCCTCAATGTGGGCAGGCACCACCCAAAGGGCTTGGGGGCCCGGAGAGAACAAAAGCAGAGAGATGGTGAGTACCGCTGTCTATCTGCTGGAACCGGGATACTCTTTTCCTCTCCTGTCCTTGGACAGCAGCTCCAGGCTCCGGGACTTATACCAGCAACCCCCGGCCCCACCCCGTCCCTGGCTTCTCAGGTCTTTGGCCTCAGACTGAGAGCTACACCATCAGCTTCCCCGGTTCTGAGGCCCTGGGATGGTTCTGAGGCCCCGGGACGAGGATGGAGCCACACAACGAGCCTCCCAAGGGCTCCAGCTCCCACGTGGCCTGTCGGGGGACTTCTCGGCCACCATAATTGCTTGAGCCAATTCCCCTGATAAATCTCCTCTCGTCTCTGTGTCTGTCCTATTGGTTCTGTCTCTCCTGAGAACCCTGACTCATTCACCTCCCACCTGTTTTCTTTATTGTCTCTTTGATTCTTTCATTTTCTTATCTCTTTGTCTTTCAGTTCTCTTTTCTGGCAGCTTTCCCTATTACTGAATGTTTACTTATTGAATGTCTATTTTTTTTTAATGTCTTGTTCTCTGGTTATTTCCTTTCCTGTGAAGGGCAAAGTCTCTTATTTCTCTGAGAGTTTTCACTAGAGGTCTTTTTGAAATTTTCTTCTGGTCTTTGCACTGTCTCTGAAATCCTTTGAAACCCAAGCCCACCCTGTCTTTGTTTTGATCTCTTTTTCCTGCTGCAGTCCTTCCTCACATGCCTGTGATCCCGACTGTCTGTTCACACTTCAGAGAGGCCTGGAAGCTGCCTGGCGGCTCTGAATGCTCACGTGGGACACACAGACGCGTGGGACACACGGACACGTGGGGCTTTCACACTGGAGACTGCCAGATGTTGGACGTAGAGATCTTTTTTCTGGGGCATTCAGCTACCGAAGAGAAGAGCCTTCTAATCTCTTGCCTTGGGACAGGGTGTACGCCGTAGGAGGAGAATATGGATTTAGACGTCACTGTGAAGTGCTTAGACTACAGTCCTGAACCTCACTCCTTCTCCCCAGCCCCACTTTGCCCCTCGTCCCCAAGTTCAGAGCTCTTTCATCCGCGTCACCGGAGAGCGAGCCTCGAGCTCTTGCCTGGGGCAGGGGAAAGAGGGATGCGAGCTGCCCAGCTGTGTGGGGTGAAGGGCAGAACTGGGGGTCTAACTCAGTATACAGACTTGCGCGCAGCCCCTCTTCCCAGCCCCACACTTGACCTTAACTTCCCGCTGCACCTGTTGGCTCCGAGTCCTGCGCTGCGTCTCAGACTTTCCGCAGCAAGTCGGTTTCCTGCTCATCTGGACCCTCCTTTTCAGGCACTTTAGCTTCTGTCTTCCTCTGCTAACGTTCCTCCTCCATCTGCTCTCTGTCTTCCAGACTGTTGAAATCGCTCATCTATAATTGTCTCCTCATATTCTGCTAGTCATTGGGTTTATACTGTCAAAAAATGCATTTGCTTTCATTTTAGTGGGGTTTTGGGAGAAAGGATGGCCGCAGGTGGTTGGGTTTAGCAGGAATCTGTACTTCATGTTGTGTCAGGGTGTCTCCCTGTCCCCTGACGGCCTTGAGCAGAGGCTGTGCTCGGTGAGCAGAGGCTGCGCTCGGGAGAGTTGCGCGAGCTGCCGTCCATGCCAGAGCGCTCCCTGGCACTCCTGAGGGCGTTGTCTTTGGAGTCTCATGTCAAAAAGTTAGAACCTGTAAGAAATAAAATGCCACCTCTGTTCCCACCCTGGGGACATTGTGATAGTGATTAGCAGAAGCCTTTGTCTGTCAGGGCCACTTCCTGCAGCCTTTTGTTCTAGGGTGATGACCCGGCTGCTCATGAGTGTCCTAGCCTGGACTTGGTCTGGCCTGGAGGAGGCAGACAACAGAGCCGCCCCAGAGCAGGTGACAGGAGGGATCCTGGCAGCAAGCAGCAGCAGAGGCAGCTGTCAGAGGAGGAGGAGGAGGTCCCAGACAGAAGGTACTCGGCACAGCAGGGGATCAGGTGCATATGGCAGCAGGCCAAGCTGGTGGGGGGGCAGGGAGTCCCACCTCTGGGAGGGGGGTTCTACTTGAGGACTGGAATCTGAGTTTGGAGGATGCCCGCTCCCAGGGGATGGCCCAAGGCAGGAATACCTAGGCAGATTGTGGTAATTCAGGGGACAGTTCTTGGGACTGAGATACTGGATGAAAAAAGACAAAGGCTCAGGCGAGGGCCCTGGAATCTGAGCTGGAGTAACAGCAGGTCAGACAGTCAGGCCTCCTGCAAGTGACAGCCTTGGGACAGGATCGATTCCCAAGCATGGGTCAGAGCTTGATCCTGGAGATGACGTCTGGTGGACACAAGGACATCTCTCCCACCACCAGGACCTGAACTCAAGAACTTGCTCCTCACTGAGGACTTTCTGGGGCTGGGTGGGGAGCCGACTTTGACCTCTCACCAGCTCTGTGGCGGAGTGAACAGTAGAGAGACACACGTCCTGTGCTGGGGACCCGACATGTCTGCTGGCAGCTCTGGCGGTCTTGACAAGCTGAAGTAAGCGAGACGATGAGCTTCCGGGGAGCAGGCGCTTCCCAGGCACCATCTCAGCTCTCTGAGATGGCCTTGCCCCCCATACAGACGAGGAACTTGGCTCAGCGCGGTTGAGTAGGTCGACCAGGATCACACAGCTAGTAAGTGGCAGACCCAGGGTTCAAGCCGGGTTGCCTGACGCCAAATGCAGTATCTCCCTCTCCACCTTGCTGCCTCCTGAGATGTGATTCATGTTCCCTCAAGATATGAGTGGGGTCCAAGCTTTGGTTTCAGGACCTCCTTTGGAAAGACCCAAAGCTGCTGTTGAAGCTGCCCAAGGCCTGGGATCAGCTGGTGGTTTGACTTCTCTGATGACAGCGCTCGCCCTGAATCCCTGGTGCACCGAGGCAGCTAAGCACAGCGCTGTGTCTGCCCCTCCCCAGCACACAGCCCCAAGGCGGGGAAGCACCCTTTGTTCCCTTCAGCCAGTAGCAGGATTTAATTTGCAAGCCTGTCCTGAGCTCTCCTCCATCTGCCAAGTTAATCGGCCTTGGGCATCTGTGAGCTCTGATGAAGTGTCTACCTTACCCAGGCAAGGCTGGTCCGGCAGTCCTGTTAATAAGTCTAAAGTCCCAAACCCAAAGCCATCTCCAGCTGTTGCCTGGAACCACCTCTGCTCAGGCACTGAGCTCAGACAGAAGGAAAAGCTACAGAGACATCATGGCATAGCTGTAGAAATAAAAGTAGCTATAGATATATGCGTGTAGACACAGGTACAGATACAGAGACAGGTGTAGACAGATATAGACTCAGATACAGATATATAGATACCATCAAAGATGGCCCAGATATATGAGTGTAGACACAGGTATAGAGACAGGTGTAGACAGATATAGACTCAGATACAGATATATAGATAGCACCAAAGTCAGCCCCCGCAAAGGCACACTTTGAAAACAGCTACTACTTCCTGAGTTCACCTAATCCTCACAGCAATCCTGTGAAGTAGGAATTTTTATCCCCATTTTAGAGATGAGAAACTAAGGCTCCCAGAGGTTGAGTGGCTCACCCAGGTCACACAGTAGTTGAGATTAGGAGTGGGGTCCTGATGGGCCCAGGCTGCAGCCATAGCCTCCACTACTCCCACCCCATCCCCAGCCTCGCTCAGTCTTCTAAGACAGCGGGGAGACAGCCCAGAGCCCGTCTTGTTCACAGCCACAGTGAGGGAAGAATGAGGTTCCAGAGGGGAATGAGCAAAGTGCACCATGGGGGAAAGCGTACCCAAAGGACAGCGTGTCCCAGCCCGCTTCTGCTTGTAACCCTACCACCTGTCTCCCCTTATTCTTTGGTAATGGAACCCTGATTTTCACCCAGGCACAGGAGCGTTCAGGATAGTGACATTTCCCAGCCTCACTAGCTGTGATGTGACTAAGTTTTGGCTGACGGGCGTGAGCTGCGGTGGTTTGTGCAACTCGTAGGAAGCGTCCTTAAAGGGAAGCGCCTTTTTCTGCCCCCTCGTCCTTCCAGCTGCCTGGCACGTGAGTGTGATGATTGGTGCCCGAGCAGACCCGGAAGCCACGTGTTGAGGAGGGCGGAGCCATGAGAGGGAAAGGGCCTGGGCTCCTGGGCCCGTGCAGTGGCTGTGGTGCTCCAGGCTGCCCACGTTTGCACGGCAGACAAATGCAGTTCCCTCGGCTGGAGCCTCTGCATTTTCTGGCACAGACGGCCAAGTGAATCCTAACAGATTCAGACCCTTTAATTCCTCTCCCTAAAGCCACCATCTCTCGTTACACAGGATCCATCGTTGTCCTCTAACTCTAATGTGCTCAGCGGGTAGGGACAGGCAGGAAGCAGGAAAATACATAAGTTTTGACTGGGGAAAGCCAGCGTGTGCTGTGACGATGTAGCAGTTGGCAGCCAGGAGAACGGGGTGCACAGACTCCGCCAGCCTCTGCCTGGCCCCAGGTGTGCCTGCAGTTGCCTCTACTGTGGCCGATCCACCTGTGCCCTGAAACCCACTCTGCCTCTGGGCAGGAAGCCCGTAAGGAAGGCTGCCAGCTCAGGACCAAGCCCTGTGCTCCTGGCCAGTGTCCCCTAACTGGTTGGTGCCCAACCTGTGGCTAGCACACGCTGTGTGTTTGATGATTATCTGGTGAATAAATGAGTGAATGTGTGATCAGTGCCTAGACGCAGGCCTCATTCTTTGGCCTGTGATTGTGAACCTTTGGTACCCAGACCTTGGTCCCCAACACTGTAAAAAGTGTTTTTTTTAAAACTATAGGAATTTTTTAATTGATATATAATAGTTATACATATTTTTGGGGTACATGTAATATTCTGATACATGCATACAATGCGTAATGATCAAATCAGGGTAATTGAGTAATTGAATTATCTATCACCTCAAACACCTTTTCTTTATGTTAGGAACATTAGAATTCTTTGAATTAGCTACTTTGAAATATACAAAAATTATTGTTAACTATAGCCACCCTTCTGTGCTATCAAACACTAGATCTTATTCCTTCTAACTGTATTTTTACTTCCATTTACCATCTTCAACCTCCGCTCCCTGCTACCTCTCAGCCTCTGATAACCACCCATCCACTCTCTACCTCCATAAGATCCATGTTTTTAGCTCCCACACATGAGGGAGAGCGTGCGATATTTGGTTTTCTGTGCCTGGCTTATTTTACTTAACATAATGACTCCAGTTCCATTCATTTTGCTGCACATGATAGGATTTCACTTTTTTTCATGGCTGAATAATACCCCATTGGGTGTATGAACCACATTTTCTTTATCCATTCATTTGCTGATGGACAATTAGATTGATTCCGTATCTTGGTTATTGTGAATAGTGCTGCAATAAACATGAGAGTGCAGATATCTCTTGGATCGATTTATTTCCTTTCTTTTGTGTATATACCCAGCAGTGGGATTGCTAGATCATATGGTAGCTCCATTTTTAGTTTTTTTGAGGAACCTCCAGATCATTTTCCATAATTACTATACTAAATTTAACATTCCAGCTCGATAGTGTAAGAGTTCCCCTTTCTCTGCATTTTCAGCAGCATCTGTTATTTTTTTGTCTTTTCGATAAAAGCCATTTTAATTGGGGTGAGATGATATCTGATTCTGGTTTTGATTTGCATTTCCCTGATGATTAGTGATATTGAACTTTTTTTATACCCCTGTTGGCCATCTGTATGTCTTCTTTTGAGAAATGTCTATTCAGATCTGATGTTCATTTACTAATGGGATTATTCTCTTTTTTTGCCATTGAGTTATTTGGGTTCCTTATATATTCTGGTTATTAATACATTGCTGGATAGTCTTCAAATATTTTCTCCCATTCTGTAGGTTGTCTCTTCACTTTGTTGATTATTTCCTTTGCTGTGAAGAAGCTTTTTAGGTTGATGTGATCACATTTGTCTATTTTTGCTTTCGTTGCCTGTGCTTTTTAAAAAATAATTCATTAATTTTTAATTTTTAATTTTTTTAGGGATGGGTCTTGCTCTGTCACCAAGGCTAGAGTGCAGTGGTGCAATCATAGCTCACTGCAGCCTCGAACTCCTGGGCTCAAGGGATCCTCCCTCTTCAGCCTCCTGAGTAGCGGGGACTACAGGCGTGCACCACTACACCCAGCTAAGCCTGTGCTTTTTGAGGTTTTACTCTAAAAATTTTTGCTCACACTAATGTCCCGAAGTGTTTCCCCAATGTTTTCATATAATAGTTTCATATTTGAAACCATTCCATATAATGGTTTTCGGGCTTAGATTTAAGTCTTTAATCCATTTACATTTGATTTTTGTATCTGGTAAGAGATAGGGGTCTAGTATCATTCTTCTGCATATGGATGCAGTTTCCCCAGCCCCATTTATTGAAGAGACTGTCCTTTCTCTAATGTATTAATACCTTCTTGGTGACTTTGTAAAAAATGAACTGGCTGTACACGTGTGGATTTATTTCTGGGTTCTCTGTTCTGTTCCGTTGGTCTATATGTCTGTTTTTATGCCAGTACCATACTATTTTTGTTAACGATGGATTTGTAGTATGCTTTGAAGTCAGGTAGTGTGATGCTTCCAGCTTTGTTCTTTTTGCTCAGGTTTTCTTTAGCTATTTGGGGTCTTTGTGTTTCCATACTAATTTTATAATTGTTTTTTCTATTTCTGTGAAGAATGGCATTGGTATTTTAATAGGGATTGCACTGAATCTATAGATCACTTTAGGTAGTATTTACATTTTAACAATATTAATTCTTCCAATCTATGAACATGAAATATCTTTCCATTTTGCATCCTCTTCAATTTCTTTCATCAGTGTTTTACAGTTTTTCTTACAGAGACCTTTCACTTTTTTGGTTACATTTATTCCTATGAATTTTGTATTTTTTGTAGCTTTTGTACATGGGATTGCTTCTTGGTTATCAGATTGTTGACTGTTGGCATATATAAATGCTACTGATTTTTGTATGTTGATTTCATATCCTGCAATTTTACTGAATTTGTTGATCAGTTCTAATAGCTGTTTGGTGGAATTTTTAGGTTTTTCTAAATGTAAGATCATGTCATCTATGAACAGAGATATTGGACCTCTTCCTTCTCAATTGGACGCCCTTTGTTTCTTTCTCTTGCCAAATCGCTCTGCTAGGACTTCCAGACCCCAGCTCTTTGTTCCTCCTCTGCCCCACTTGGGGCCACTTAGTGTACTTTCTCTTCTCCCTTGCTTTCCTGTGTAGACTCAGCCCTGCCCTCCATCCCTTCTCCAGCGATTGACCGCAGGCTGAAAGGATCTAAGTAGACCTGGTCTAGCATTCTGTGACTCAACATCAGGTATTGTCAGCCCTGATTTGGGGGCCCATTTCTCACACACGGGCTTCATCTTTTTTCCCAAAGCACAAACCCTCCTCCAGTGGAGGCTTGTTTTGGTGAACTGGACTCCTGTCTTATTTCTGGGCCCCGAGTCCCATCATGCTGAGTGGCCTAGGCAGGGAGGGCCCTGGGATTTGGTCCTTCCTTGTTCCTGGCAGATTCTACCCCCCTGAGACTGGAGTCCTGCTGCCCTCTGGAAGCCTTCCCTGCCTTGGACTCTCTGTCATTCGGCTGTGTCCTTCTCTTGAGACCTTGCTAATACCAACAATTAGATTCACATCATTCATTTTTTAATGTAGTTGTGTCATTTATACATTCCAGGAACTTCTGTGGGCGTTCAGGCTTTAGTGGAGAATGAGACGAGGTGGTCCTGGTCCCTGGGGAACTTACAGGCAGCAGGGCAGAAAGATATTAAACATAACGTCATGATGGTGGTCAGTGCCATGAAAATCCTAAGAGCTGTAAGCAAGACAGCTCTTCAGGTGGCCTTGGATCCATCCAGTTCTCTCCCCATTCTCACTGTGGTTTCGGGAACAACCGTAGACTGTGCTGGGAATGCAACATCCTAAGACAAAGAGGCCAGAGCAGCCTGGGCTCCGTTCCCAACCCTCTTAGAACAGCATGCCCTACAAAGCTCCAGCCCAGCAAATCAGGTTGCCCGTAGAACATAAAACCCAGGTGGACTGCTTTCCAGGGTCCCTAAGCTGCCGTGCAAGTGGGGCACGCAGAGACGAGATTCCTTTCACCCTCAGCTTTCCTGAGCCATGGGGGACTGGTTCACCATGAAACCTGGGCTTCTACCGTCCCTTTCTGCCTATCCGTGAATGACGAAGTTGCTTCACTTAACATGCTGTGCGGTGGTCTAGTGGCCAGACGCCTGCAAGCAGTAGACAGAAACTGCAGTCCCAGATGCAGCGGGCTGAGGTGGTAACCGGTGCAGGGCGAATCTGCTTTGCACTGGGAGGGGGTTTTCTAGGGGAAGCTGAGCAGGGGTGAGGGGTGAGGAAGGGATGTTGAAGTAGAGCCTGAAAGAAGAGCAGAGGCTAGCCCGGTGGAAGGGGAGGTGTTCTCGGCAGGGGACACGGCACACGCAAGGTTCTGAGGCAGCAAGTGCAGGGCAGGAACCCCGAGAGTTTGAACAGAATGAGCGAGAGGAGGAGGGTGCAGGGAGAGGCTGGGAACGCAGGCAGGGCCCTCCAAACTGGCTGTTGTCTGCTGGCCTGCGGAGCCCGCTTGATCAGGCCTCCCCCTGCCCCTCCCTGCTGTTTGCCCAGGTAGGCCCCATGCAGGTCCTGCCGCCCCCAGCTGCCCCGCAGTTACAGGGGCCATGCCCGGCTGGGTCCCAAGATCTCACACTCTGTCCCCCCTCCTCGTGTGCCTTTTCCCATTGCCATGCAAGTCCTGGCGACACCCAAGTCTGCAGGACCCCAGGCCATCGTTTAGAATCTCTTGCAGCAGGTTTAGTTGCCCTTAGAACCTCAGGGCAAGAGAAAATAAAAACCAGACAGAAAAAGGACAATCCCCTTTAGCGATGCTTTGATGATATGGGATGGAAATTCTGAGTTTGATCTTCCCTGAGCTCTGTGGCAGCCCCAGAGACCCAGCCCTGACTCAGCCCACGGCCTCTCTCACCTGAGGCCACCCACGCTGAGGGCCGAGTCACCTGAAGTGCCCTCGTGGGCAATGGCCGGGGGGAGGATGGCTCCGAGAGAAAATATGAGGGACGTCGTCACCGGGCCCTGCTGGGCACTTCAGTGCATCCTGCAATTCTAGAACCAGATAGACTCTGTTACTTCCTTTGATAAACTTCCGTTTTCGCTCAGCCCACTGGATCCGTCTTTCAGTTATTTAATTCCAACTGTAATAAAAAACCCATGGAGCCGCAGGCTGATGCGATATGACACTGAAACAGACAGCAGGCCGGGAGGGAGGGACTGAGCAGAGAGGAGTCTACAGCGCTTTGTCCTTTTTATGCGCCCTGGCTCATGAACTCTGACCGCATTCTGACTCAGAATGCCTGCACGGGAAACGCATTCGGTCTAGGCTGGGGGCGTCGGGTGGGAGCAGAGACCTGTGCCGTCCTTGCTGACAGCAAAGTTTGGTCCTTTCCCTCAGTCCCAGCTGTTCTCCTGTAGCTTTTTGGGCTGTCCCAGGTCCTAGGCCTCCACCCACCTGTGTCCTGAGCCTGCTGGCCGTGCACCAGCACCATACGAGACCGGCTGGATCCACTTCCCAAGCCTGCAACCAAATTGTTCTTACTCTTCTAGCTTCTGCCTTGGACGCTCCTTTGCCCCTTGTCCCATGACACAGACAGCTTTGACCCTTGACCTTTGGTCCCTTCTGGCCCTGTAGAACTCTCCTGCCAGACCATTCTTCCCACCAGTCTGGCTCATGGGGTCCCGTAGCTTGTTTCGGGGACACTTGGGTGCTGCCTGGCCTGGACACAGGGGTCACTGAGAGATGGCTGCCCCAGCAAGACCCCTGCTTTGGGAACCACTTCTACGCCCAAAGAGCCTGACCCCACAGCCGAGCTGAGATGCAGCTTCCCTTGGGGTCTGGTTAAGGAGGACTGCCTTATCCGGGCTCCCGGGAGCTGTTTCAGACAGCTCCATGAGAGGGCTGGATCCAAAAAAGAATTTCAAAATAATGAGAAACTGGTATGCCTGGGACCAAGCCCTGACCAAGCCCGGCCACTGCCCTGGAGCAAGGTTCTAGAGGCCTGTGCAGGGCCAAGTGCTAACCCTTGAGTGTGGGACCACGGAATCTCCTGGGTTCCACTGGAGGGTCCTGAGTGGTCAGGGTGATGGGGCCTAGGCAGGGAGATGTCAGGGCAGCAGCTCTTTGCCAAGTTGTGTGAACATATTTCAATTATTTTATGCACAGGTACGGCTGTCCTGGTGCACACCAGCTGATCGGCAGTCTCGGTGGGTTCTGTTGACTGTCGGCTGGGTAGAAAAGCAAGTCTCAATTCTAGAGCCGCTTTCCCTGGGGGCCCCATTGGAACCACTCTGCCTTGAGGCTTCCCCAGGGGCTGGTCAGGTCGCTGACCTAAAGTTCCTGGTCCTGTTCCTGTTTGCTCTTTCTCAGAGCAGGGGCGGGGAAGGAAGAGGAGAAGCACAGGGTGGTCAAGAACTCAGACTGTTCTGACTTTGACAACTGACTGTGTCACAAGCTGTGTGACCTCGGAAATGTTGCTGAACTCCTCTGAGCCCTGGTTTCCCAGCTGAAACATGGGGCTAATAATGCTTCTCTCATTAGGGGCCTGTAAGTGTTCAGTTGTTAAAAGTCTGTAGAGCACTTGGCACAGAGAAGCACTTAACTACTAACTAACAATATTATACTTAGCTAGACTCTGATGGCCCCAGTGGACCACATCCATATTCAGCCCCGGCTTCTCCTGGGAGCTTACTTTTTGCCAAGCACCGTGCTAGACATTGGGGTTTCAGAAAAGAATACCACAAGCCACATACTAAGTGCTACATGGAGCTTAAATAAACAAGCAAGTTATCTACAGATTACCATCCCCTCTACCCCCTCACACACCAACCTCTCACCTATCTTGTGTGGAGACACTCCTAACTATGATAGTCCATTTTCCTGTATTCTCACAGAGAGGCCAAGAGGGAGATGGGCCTATGCCACACCAGGCCTGTATGCCCACACAAAGGCAAGGGGCTGCCGCACAGGGATGGGCCTTTGACCCTTCTTGGGGAGGGGGCTCTCCACAGTAGCAGCAGGGGCAGCAAACAGTGTGGGGTGGGACAGCAGGGTTCCCTGAGCCAGGGCCCTGGAAACCCATAGGCCAATGACAGGCCTCCCACTGACCAGTGCAGGGTGGCAGGGCAGGCTCTCTGCCTTGAACACAAGCTGTCTGCTCATGGTTTCTTTCTCAGGGAGAGTCAGGCACTCACTGCACTGAACAGGGCTTGTTTCAAATGGGCCACCTCCATTGGCATAGACACGCTCCGTTTAAGAGTTCATCGAATGCATGTACTTAGACTATAGCTAATCTGTCTTTTCTATCTATCTACCTATTTCATTGAATCAGAGATCACATCTCAAATCTGGCTTCCTGCTAAAACTGACAGTGTGCAATCTGCCAAGCCTGGAAGAATAAAGAATAGAAACCTTGTTACTGGCGGCATTGTTTGCACTTACAAACCCAAGCCGATGAATAAGAATAGCGAAGAGTCCTCACACTTCTGAAATGAAGACAATTGCTTAATTTTCTAACATTGATAATTTGCAAAACAATATTTGTCTATATTGCCCAGGACTGATGCTACGAGTCAACATGGTAGCAGAGCACATTATTTAAGAGACACCCCGCATCACGCCCGTCCTGTTGCTAGCTGTTCCCCGTGTGCACACCGTGGCCTGGGTGCGAAGCACCCGCAGGCAGGCCAGCGAGTCGGCACAGCCGCACACGGAGCCCACGTTTCTCACATTAGGAGCAGAAGAGGTGAGGCTGCATTTCCTACTTCTCAAACACTAAAGCTTAATTGGGCCAGAAATACTCTCTGGTTCCTGCTTCGGCAAGACAGATCTCAGCTGTCACTAAGCATCTGTGGCACCCGGAAGGGACAAGTGGAGTTCTGTGGGCTGCAGGCTTTGAGGAGGAACAGATTTTCCTCCACACAATTACGTGCGTGGCATTTGGTTTTCTTTGCGTGTCTGAACTTCTGGCCCTGGGGCTGACATCCTGAATGTGCCTGTGTCCCCAGCACTCTGCTACCACCGTGATCCACAGGGAAGTGTGCCAGCCGAAGCCCTGGCCCTGCAGGCGTTAGAGCAAAGGGGGCCTCCCAGCACGGTGGCTGCCCAGGGAAGTTCCTAGAGGCAGGTGAGGGGAGACCTGAGGGGCGAAAGTCGTGGGTGGAAGGGAGAAGGGAGGGCAGGCAGAGGAAGCTGCGGGAGCTAAGACAGGGAGAAAGCGTACGTATATCAGCTGGTCAACAAGTACTTACTGAGCACGCACCATGCAGCAGTGGGCCAGGCAGACCTTATTCCTGCTGTTGCGGAGAGAGACAGCAAGCAAACACCTAGATCTGATGACATCTGGTAGTAAAATGTGCTTCGAAGAAAAATGACACCAAGTAAGGGGCGAGGGAGGGAGCAAGGGTTGGTTTGCCCGGAGCAGCCGGGGCAGAATGAACCAGACCAGCAGGGCATTTGGGGGACCCAGGGAGGAGGTGACTAGTGAGGTGCAGGCTTGGGGACCATGGAGGCTGGAAAGTGTCGATGGGACCTGGCGGGCAGTATGGGTCATTCTTGATGGCACTCACAGGGGCGAGGAGGGGATTGCTACATGTCTGGGCTAAGCCCCCACGCTGGGAAGGAAGGCGTTGCCGGGTTCCACTCAAATCCTTCAAGCCGGCCCGTAGCAGTCAACATGCGAGAGTGACCAGTGACCCCATCACCATTTCACAGAGATGAGGACAGAGCCCAGAAAAGGGACATGACACGCCTGAGGTCACTCACCCAGAGAGGAGGCAGGAACCCGGGTCTCCTCACGGGGCTGCCTCTGCCTGGGGCGTGGGAGAGGAAGGCAGCGCTGGCCTGGCTGGCCTGGCCCAAGGAGGCGGGAGGTGAGGTTGGAGCAGGTCCTGGAGCCTCCCGTGGAACCGTGGCGTGACACTGCTGCGTGACCAGAGCAGAGACACCTCCCACTCGCCTTCTTCTGTGCTCGCCTCTTTCTCTCCTTTCTAAAGCCCCCTCCTGTGTTCCCCATGTGGGCCCACTGAGAGCAGGGTGCCAGGAAATGCCAGTCACAGCCTGGCGTGAGGAGGGCCCTGACCCGGTGGGGGCCGTCTGCAGGCCTCAGCGTGGGCACATTCCAGGCAGATGCGTGATTTGACTTCCTCGTTGAGCAAAGGCTCGGCTCTGATGGAAACTGCCTGTGTCTTGAAGGGCCTTCTAATGTCATTACAGGCCAAAGCCAGGCCACCACTGGCATTTTGGCTGCCTGCTGGAGTGATCCTTCAATTCACATGAAAGCCTGAAAGCCTCTCCTTAGAGACATTAATTAGCCCCAATTAATGCCAGGCACAAGCTTACCCCAGAGAGCGCGGGATTAGCTCCAGCTTGGAGTCCGTCCCTCATTGCTCTGCAAATTGCCCGGTGCATCGTGATGAGGCTTCAGTCTTTCCTTATCGAAACAACACAGCTAAATGTGAAAACTAAAGGGCCTTTGGAGGTTTGCCGATTCCTCTGGCCTGTCATTGAAGACTGTCCCCCATCCGGCATCCCCAGCTGTGTCTCTGGTTCTGTCCCCACCCCTCGCTAGGCTGACAGATCATTCTCAAGAGCGGCTTGGCCCCCACGACCAGCATCGGAATGCTGACGAGCGCTGCCTGACCAGCTTTCTCTAAGAACTCTCAGCAGCCGCGCAGGGGGTTCTGAGATGCGCAGTGCTGTCATGGTGACCCCTCTTCCCCAAGAAGAGGACCTCGTTGGCCAGTTCGGGCAGCCGGGGTGTGAGCAGGGAGGTGGGGGGCACAGGCGGGAGAGGCAACAGACGTGGCTCCCGAGTGGGTTCCCCGCGCCCCAAGCAGCTCTCGGACACCCACACCCACTGCCCGGCGCTCTGGGACAGAACAGTGAAGAAGGCCTGAGCACGGCCCTGCAGACTCCCGAGGGGGAGGGCAGTCTGCCGGGCACACGGCGCGTGGGCACCCACAGCCCAGCCTCAGGCCTCTCGCTCCAGGAGGAAAGTCTGGAGTTGGCCGCTCACTGAGCCCTCCTTCTTTTCTCGATTTCAGCCCAGGCATGTGCTCTCGGGAGCCCCGGATCCCAGGGTCTGCGCAGGGAAGAGGAGCAGCGGTGGGAGAGGGGCCCTCTCTGCCGTGGGTGGAGGGTGCGGACGATGTGCCCGAGCAAGCCCCAGCCCGGGAAGAATCTCCTGGACAGGGCAGGGCAGGGCAGGGCAGGGCAGGGGCACCTTTCAATACAGCTTCTGAGGATAGAAAGGAGAAAACTTCAGGGCAGTGAAAGAACAGGTAGACATCCTTCCTCTCCCGACTCCCGCGCCCACCGCCCCCACATGCAGCCAGGACACACGGGCACCCGCACGTGGCCAGACACAGACGGAGGGAAGGGAGGGGTGCCAGAGGGGGACAGGAGGAGGACGAAAGCTGTGTGATGGGATAAACACCCAGTGCTTAATCATCGCTCAAGTCCAAACCGCAAAGCAAAGTGCGGCCCTCGTCACCGCTTTTGGAATAAGATGACAGTCGGCAGACGCGGCGTCCTCTCCACGCAGGCTGTTCTCGTAAACGGTGGGAGAGGACGCTGCCTCGGGCACCTCTGCAGTCTCCGGGAGAGAACTGTGTTCGAGTCTACGACCAGAGCCACACCAGGGCTGAGTTAGCCAATGAGAACACGACTTTTACAATGAGAACCAGCTTGTCTGTTTGTATTTTAATATTGTGACATTTATTTTAAAAATAGAGATCTATTTTCCAATTGAAGTCTGAAGAAAGGTTTAGGTTTAGGTAGTTTTCTGCGGGCTGGGAGGAACTGGGTCATTTTCCTAGCTGTCATGACGCTGCAGGTGCCCCAAGCCAACAACCGGAAGGGCCTGGGCAGAGCTTTCCTTGTCACCACTTTTAGGGCTCAGGTCATCAGTGGCTCCAGGATTTGAATAGGGAAGGGGAACCACCGCGTTCAGAATTACCTAGCCTGTCTCTCATCTTGCAGCTGGGCAATCTTAAGTCCCTCAGATTATTTCATTTTTTGCAATACTGTCAGCATGCGAGGCAAGTCCAGACTAGCTTGTCACCCTGCAGATTCAGCTCCCCCGACACTTAGACGACCAGCCTTGCTGCCCAGACAGAGGGTCCTCAGCCACATGCCTCTCTTCCTGGCTGGAGGCATTTCTACTTCTAAGAAACTGGGGGTATATGACGACGCTACATGTGCAAGAAGCTCTGCAAACAGATTGCTAAGGGAGCACAGATTACTAATGTAATTTAAAAACCGGTATAGAACAAAATTATTCCAATACGTATTCAACGATATAGGCAATCATTTTTTTTCTCAATCATGTAAAGTTCACATACGTGACTAGTTTTCAATACTTTACCCCTCCCCCTGCATATGGCTTAGCCTCCCTCCTGGGAGCCTTTGAGGATTAGTTGGTCTTGTCCTGGGTTGGGGGGTGCCCAGAGCTTAGCCCAGCCCTTGGGGCGCCAGTGCAGCAGGGCCCCTCCAAACCCAAATCCAGAGTCTGGAACCTGCTGTTCTGAGCTCAGGGCCCCCTGTGCAACCTGATTTAGTGATGAAATCTTTGTTATGACCTGTGGAGTATCAGTCCTTCCAGGGAAGAGGACTTTCTTCACTACTGCCAGCCCCTTGTTTTGTCCCTAACCACTGCCCCCACCGCTCAGGACTGAGATCCTTGGCTGGTGGAGGAGGTTGGGTTCCCCTCCTCCAGGCTGTCCAAATGTCACTTGGTATAAGGCTCTGTCTCTTGCCAGAACCCTCCTCACCTCTGACGCCGAACCTATGTCTGGATTACCTGCCCCTGTTTGCAGTGACATTGTCTTCAGCTTCCTGGGGTCTCCCGGCTTGACTGGGCTTTCACCTGTCCCCCTTGCTGTGCCTGTGCAGCCACTGGGCCTGCAGCCTGGCCCTCTTCGCTGGCTCTCGACGATCCTTCCTTCCGGGAGAATTGGATGCCACCTGCCTCTCTGCTGAGCCCCTAGCCAGGGTCTGATGATGATGGTGGTGATGATGACGATGATACCTTCCGCTGTACACACATTGCCTTTTTTCCCTTTTCTTTCTTAACTTTTTGTGATGAAAAAATTCCAAACATATGAAAAAAGAAAGAAAAGAAAGAATAGTAAGGAATTCCCCATGTATCTATCTGTCACCCAACTTTCATAATCATCAACTTGTAGCCAATTTTGTTTTCTCTATTCCACCCATTTTAGTTATTCATTCATTTGTGTTTTCCTTTTTTTTTTTTGAGACAAAGTCTTGCTCTGTTGCCCAGGCTAGAGTGCCGTGGCATCAGCCTAGCTCACAGCAACCTCAAACTCCTGGGCTCAAGCGATCCTCCTGCCTCAGCCTCCTGAGTAGCTGGGACTGCAGGCATGCGCCACCATGCCTGGCTAATTTTTTCTATATATATATTTTTAGTTGTCCAGATAATTTCTTTCTATTTTTAGTAGAGATGGGGTCTCACTCTTGCTCAGACTGGTCTCAAGCTCCTGACCTTGAGGTCAGGAGCGATCCACGTGCCTCGGCCTCCCAGTGTGCTAGGATTACAGGTGTGAGCCACCTCGCCCGGCCTCATTCATTTGTTTACTGGAGTATTTTAAAGCAAATTCTAGATGTTATGTCATTTCAGTCATAAATACATAAACACCTTTAGTTGTTTTGAATTGATAGTATGTGTGTGTGTGTATATGCATATTTAAAACCACAAAGCATTATCACGCCATGTGGAAATTGTCTTCGCAGAGTTATCTTTTACCAGCTGATTTGTCCAAATCAGGAGTCAAAGTCTGCACACTCACTTAGCTAAAGTCTCTTAAGACAGCTCTATTCCCTCATCCTCGAATAGCTCCCTCTCCTCTTTTCGCGCCTTTGCTCTGCTAGAGAACCTCAGTGATGTGTCCAGGAGAAGGCTGCACGTTCTGGGTTGGGATAAATGCTTTCTCAGGATGTCATTTAACTTGTTCTTCTGTACGCTATATTTCTGTGCCCTGTTATTTAGGTCAGGAAACTGGATTAGATTCAGGCAGTGGGACTGAGGGTAGAGAAACATGGGGAGCTGGCATCCTGGAGGGAAGGGGTATTTTATCCCTGACGTTATTTGGAATGGCTGGCGCATGGTGATAATAGAAAGCGGACTGACTGTGAGTTGGTTTTGAGATTGAGGTAGAATTCCCCGCAAGGTACCTTGCTTTTGCCTGCAAACAAGTGGACTGGTGTCTCTCCCAAGCCCCATCTTGGTAGGCTGCTGGATCGAAGTCCTTCCGTTTTTAGGCAAGAATACTCACGGGTGGCTCCGCACCGCTTTTGGCATCATGCCGTGAGGCACAGGATGTCTGGTTGGTCTCTCGTTTTGTGATCAAGTGGGTTCACGTCCTGCCAGCCTGATTTGGTGTTAGCGGCTCAGAGTCATTACTTCATTAAGGGGTTGTAAAGTAGTGATTTTCAATTCTATCATTTCTTCTGATTTATTATCTGGTCATTATCTTCTATAAGAAAGAATTTTCTCTGCTTTTCATCATAGGTTTTCAGAGGAGGAGTCGGTGCCCTAGCAGCCTCACATACTGACTAGTGAGTTTTATTGCGTTTAATATCATTTGGGCACAGATCTTTGACCATGCTGTATGTATGCGCATATTTTTTAAAGAGAAAAAAACCAGGCATTTATACTGATACTTCCAATTCAAATTTAAAATTATAGGGTTTTTACTTAACTTGGTTGAGTTCACACTTTCATTTCTTTTCTCTTTGCTGAAAAGCTTGGTTTGGAATGATTTTGACATAATTACTCATTTGCCTTATTCCACAATATAACTATTAACATAATAGTTTCAAAATAGCTGTATGAATATTGCTGCTAATGGTAAGATTACTGAATGCAGGATAGAATTTCCTCGTGGTTCGTTTTGTTCTTAAAACATACCCCACTAGGACTGTATAATCAAAATTCTTTATTTTAAAGTCATTTGAAGTAATTATTTTTCCTGCGTTGTGCCACCGACTTGATGTGTAGGTAGACACGTTCTTTCCTTTTATTTTCAAGTTGTAAGTTTTGCTTTTTTGATTTTTTTTTTAATTGGATTTGAAGTCAAAACTACCTAACAAGATAAGTTCAGAGAAGTCTGGCTCCTGTCCATGTCTTCTCCATCCTGTTCCCTCTCCCTTAATAGGTAACTGTTTTCATTATATTTGGTTTATTCATCCATCAATTTTTAAAAATATAAATAAATATGTACACAGTCACATTCTGCTCTTCCATATCGTGGTTAACAACAGTAACAAATTCCTTGTCACTCTCCCAGATGAGAGACGAAGTTTTATTCTCCCCCTTGAATCTGGGTTGGTCCTGTGACTGCTTTCACCTCTAGAATACAGCAGAAGCTATGCTCTACCAGTTATAGGCCTAAGAAGACTAAGAATTCCATTTCCTCTTTGTTATGCTCACCCTTGGGATTCAGGATTCAGCTGCCAATCAATCAATCAATCAATCAATCAATTAAAAAACCCAAGCTAGCCACATGGACGTAGGGAGGTCCTAGCCTCTCAGCCATGTCTGCCAAGGCCCCAGACGTACAAATGAGTTATCTTGGGTGGTTCAGCCCAGCCGCCATCTGACTGCCGCAGCATGAGAGATCCCAGGAGGAACTGACAGAAGAACTGCTTGGTCAACTTACAGAATCATGAGAGATAACTAATGTTTGTTCATGTTTTAAGCCACTAAGTTTTGAGATGGTTTATGTAGTATTAGATAACCAAACATCTTTCTTACATGGAAGGAAGGATTCTATTTATGCCTCGTTGTACCTTGCTTTAACATTTATGTATCCTGGAGATCACTTCGTATCGCTATATATTGATTTTTTATCTTTGTGATGAGCCAGATTATAGATGGAAGTCTGAGGATCGGAGATGTTGAGTAGCTCTTCCAAAGCTGCACAGCCAGTATATTATTTTGCTAGGGCTACCATAACAAAATGCCACAAACTGGGTAGCTTAAACAACAAATTTATTTTCTTGCAGTTCTGGAGCTAGAAGTTCAAGATCAAGGTTTCAGCAGGCTGGGTTTCTTCTGAGGCCTCTGTCCCTAGCTTGCGGATGGCTGCCTTCTTACATGGTGTCCTCGTGTGCACGCACCCCTGGTGTCTCCTATGTCCAAATTCCCTCCTCGTATGAGGACACCGGTCAGATCGGATTAGGGCCCACCCTAACGGCCTCACTGTAACTTAATCATCTCTTTAAAGTCCTGTATCCAAATATAGTCACATTCCGAGGTACTGGAGGTTAGGGCTTTAACATATGAATTTTGGGGGACACGAGACTATGTGACCAGCTTCGGTCTGCCGTCACTGGGTTTAGATTTGTGCATACGAACACAGTCTCTTCATGAGGCTATTGCACACACTGGAGGAAAAATTTTTAATTACTCAAAAATAGGATCTAAGGTAATAAGAATGTTATGGATAGGAATCCAAATAATAAATTAAGGACTGATTTAAAAAGCGTAAGAAGAGAGAGTGCCAACCCTCCCCCCACCCACATTGCGATAGTTCAAGGAAATGATTTTTAGGGAGGACTTTGCTGGGGGATATCGAAGACAGCACTCACTGAGAATGCTTCCGCGAGTGGCAGCTCCTAGTTCGCGTCACACCTTTTTATCTCTATTTTCCTAAACTGGGAAAAATTAAAGGGTGTTAAGTGGGGCATAGGTGTTTGCCAAAATATTAATATTGGCTGTTTCTGAGTAGTGGAACTATGGGTAATTTCTCTCTTTTTAAGACTTTTCTGTCCTTTTCCATGCTTTTTTTGAATATTTATTTCTTTTATAATGGAAAAGATAAACAGTGCAGAAATGTTTTGAGATACACTGGGTCATTCTCTTTCCCATCCTTCGTTTTTGTCCTTATGAAGTCTGGTTAAAGAGACCAACAAATAGCACTAGGAAGGGAAAAGAGGCCCCCAGGGGCATAACAAAACCCGAGGGCGCGGGGCATTTGGGGGGGTGGGGTGAGTATATGTCAGGGTGTAGTCAGGAAACCAGGGCCTGTAACAGAAACTCCCACGGAACCCGTGAGGCCCGCTCATCAAGCACGAACCAGCTGTGAGGACTGCGCGTTCAGCCACCCCTGGGCAGGGCGTACGAGCGTGAGATCGCAGCGGCTTGGTGCCACCCCCACCCCAGGGAACGGAGTGTCCCCTCTCAGCCGCTCAACCCACAGGGTCAGTTACTCCTACTCTTGGAGCTGCCCCAGTGTCCTCAGGCTAAGCTGATTGACTACTGAATCCACTTCCAGTTTTCAGAGAAATTTAAAGATGTGTGGTCTCACTTGCTTGAAGTTCCCTCCCTCTCTTCCTTCCTTCCTTCCTTCCTTCCTTCCTTCCTTCCTTCCTTCCTTCCTTCCTTCAAGGAGGGAGAGGGGATGTATTAGGGTTCTCATGAGAAAGAGAACCAATAGAATGTGTGTATGTATCGCAAGAAATCAACGCACATGACTGTGGAGGCTGAGACAGTCTAAGATCTGCAGTTGGCAAGCTGGAGACCAAGGAGAGAGGATGGTGTAATTTCAGTATGAGTCTGAGTCTGAGTTCAAGGGCAGGAGAAGGTCGACGTCCCTGCTTGAACACAAGCAGAGAGAATGAATTCTCCCTTACTTGATCTTTTTGTTCTATTCAGGTCTTAGTTGGATTGGATGAAGCTCACTCATGTTGAAAGGGCAATCTGCTTTGCTCAGTCTACTGATTCAAATGTTAATCAGAAACACCCTCACAGACACACCCAGAATAATGTTTAACCAAATATCTGGGCACCCTGTGGCCCAGTCAAGTTGACATATACAATTAACCATCACAGGTGGGATAAGAAGGGGCAGGAGAAAAAAGCACTAACCCTTTCTGTTTGGGTAATAATCACCATATCTCATGATCCCTCTGACCTAGGGTTCAGAAAGTCCTTCGGTCTTATGGAGACACACTGTGTTTAGTCCAAAGTGTAACCTGGCTTGGCTTTGCCAACAGAAGGGGCCCCACTGGCTTTCCACGAGGGAGCTGCAGAGAGGGGAGCATCTGGTGATTAGGCAGCCCCTCTGGCTCAGACCCACGCAGCCAGAGATGAAAGGAGCAAGGCCATGCTGCTGTGCTGGGAGGCACAGGTGCAGGTGTTTTCTTGCTTTTGAACTCCACAGCTGGAGCTTTCTCTGCCCTGAGGGGTTCCGGAGCTCACCACTCACCAGGGGAGAGCTGGGCTGGGGGGATGCGCCAGCATGCTGATGGAGGAGAGGCTCTGCTGAAGTGGGAAAGCTGGCCACAGGACACACACCTCTGGACAATGACAATGATGCCTTGTCCCCAAGTGGTGCTGCCTGGCCACCAAATGCTCCCACATTAGATTGCCTGCCCAGAAGCAAATCTAGGAAGTTCTGTTTGAATGATATTATAACAATAGCTCCTTCACCCAGGAGCCCATAACCAGTGATAACTTTGATGTAAAATTCTTTTCTGCTAAGAAACTCAGAGCCGCACATGCTGTGCACAAATCCACGTGTCATACACAAGCCAGCTCTCAGGCTTCTCTGAGCCTCTTCTTAGGTTTTGAGGTGCTGCCAGAGACGTGTAGATGTGCTAGAAGCACCATTGTTGGTCAACTCTGAGGAATTACAGTGAACGGGAAAGGTGTTGGAGGATTGGATCCAGGCAAACTCAACTCAGATTTCTTTAAAACAAACAAGACAGATTCTAACATCTACCTTCTGGTGAATATAATATGAACCTACAAGAAAATGCTACAAAATTGTTAGTTAATTTTTAAATACTTAGAAAAAAATCCATCCTCACTAGGAGCCATCGATTGTTTATTAAAAATAAGCTCTCAGGGATTCCTGTGCAAAGATAACATATTAAAGCTGGATTACAGCATCTTCCTTTCCCAAAATTGATACCAAAACCAGACAAAGACTTTACAGAAAGGAAAATTTTAGGCCCATTTTACTCATGAATGTAGATGCAGAAACACTAAATAAAATATTAGCAAATAAAACACCAACATGACATTAAAAAATAATAAAATACATTTAAATTGGGTATATGCTGGGTGTTTGGGATGCCCTAACAATAGAAAACTGCAAATATAACTTACTACATTACAGAGTAAAAGAGAAAAACCATCTAATTATCTCAATAGATATGATAGATGCATCTTTGATAAATTTGAACACTATTCATGCTAAAATAACTATTTTAAATTAGGAAGAAAGATAATTTCTTTGATAATAAGTATCTATAAAAAAACCCAAACAAATAAAATCCTAATAGGGGAACTATGAAAAACATTTCCTTTAAAATCAAGAATAAGACTAGGATACCTAGCATCATAAGTTCTATTGTTTTGGAGGCCCTGGACTGTTCAATCAGACAAGAAAAGGAAATTAGAGGCACAAATATTGGAAAGGAGGTAATAAAACTCACTATTTACAGGTGATAAGACTGCTTTATAGGAAACCCAAAGGAACTGACATTTATGTATACTGGATATAAGATTAATATACAAAAATCAGTTTAGCATTTCTATATACCAGCAGCAAACAATTAGAAATGTAATTACTATTGATGATGATATCATAGAATATCAAGTCTCATAAGAGTGTCAGAGAATATCAAGTAACTACTAAGTATATGCAAGACCTCTATGGGGAACATTAGAGATAGTAAAGGTCCAAATAAGCTTTGTACCAATTCTCATGGACAGGAAGCTTTAATATCGTGAAGACGTTGGTTCTCCCCAAATTGATCTATAGATGCAATGCAATCTGGATCAAAATCCAAACAATGTTTTCCATAGAAATTGATGAAATCACTAAAAATTTATAATGTAAAAGGCGAAGAACAGCAGGATATTTCTCAGCAAGAAGAGCGGGAAGGTAGGATAGGCCCCATCACATATCAGGACTAAATATGAGCCTATAATAATTAAGGCAATGCAATATTGGTGTAAGAATAGCAAATTGATCAATGGAACAGAAGAGAGAGCGCTCCACAAAGATCAATGCACATAAGGAAATTTGGAATGTGACAGAAGTCCTAAGCTGTGATAAAAAGGATTGTTTAATACATGGAACTGTAGAAAAAGGTGGGATCAACCCAAGTGACTATCAATACACAGTGGACTAACAAAATGTGGCATGTATATACCATGGAGTACTACTCAGCCATAAAAAGAAGTGAATTAATGTCTTTTGCAGCAATTTGGATGGGATTGGAGAGCATTATTCTAAGTGAAGTATCTCAAGAATAGAAAACCAAATACCACATGTACTCTCTAATAATTTGGAACTAATTGATGGGCACACATGGATACAGAAAGAAGTGAAAATTGTTGGAAATCAAGAAAGACGGGAGGAGGGGAGGGGCAAAAACCTACCCAACAGATACAATGAACACTATTGGGGTGATGGGCACACTTATAGCCCTGACTAAAGCATTATAAAAGCTATCCATGTAACAAAAACATTTATACACTCTTAATATAAAAAATAAAATAAAAAATTTTTCATCCATTAAAAATAAAGCCCCCATAGTATAAATGGGCTAGATTGGCCTAGCCTGATACCTACAAGCGAAGACTCTGACGCCAGCCTGCCTGGATTAGAATCCTGGCTGGGCACTTTATCGTTTACAAGATCTTGAGCAACTTACTTAATTGCCTTGTGCCTCAATTTCCATATCTGTAAAAGGAGGGTAATAATAGAACCAACTTCATAAAGTTGTAATAAGGATTAAATGAATGAATATTTGTAACAAGCCTACAGCATGCCTGGCACTTAGTAAATATTATATAAGTATTTCTTAAATGCATAAACAATTATGTATTTTTCCTAGAAAAGGCTATTGATGGACAAATAAAAAGCATAAAAATGGCTATTAAAAAAAGAAGAAAAGGAAAAAAGAAAAAGGTTATCCATATAGGAAAATAAAACATCGAGTCCATACCTGACACCATACACAATTCCAGAAGAGTTAAGGACTTAAATGTCATAAGCAAATCTTTTAAATCTCTTGGTAGAAAATATAGGTGGATATGTTTAAGACTTTGAATAGTGAAAGGTTGCTTAAACAACAGACAAAAATTGACAATAATATAAGTGATTAATACATTTGACTATAAAAACTTAAGAACATGTGTTCTTCAAACGATGCCTTAATGAAAGCAAAAGTGAGCAATCCTAGTTACAAACTGAGAAAAGATAAGTCACAACATTTACAACTAACGATGAATTAATGTCAAGAATATATAAAGAACTTCCACAAAACAATAAGAAAAATACCACAACCCTATGGGAAAACAAGCAACAGACATAAATAGACATTTCACAGGAGAGGAAACATGTATGGCCAGTGAACACAAGAAGAGATGTTTAAAATCTTTAGTGATCAGAGAAACACACATTATAACCTCAATAGCATTTGTTTTATCCCTGTTCGATTGGCATTAAAAATCTGATAACATGAAGCTTTGAAGAGATCGTGGAATCACAGAACATGCATATTTGTGAAACACTTTGGAAAAGAGCTTGGCCTTATCCCCTGACATTGAACATCCACCCACCCATGACCCAGCAATTCCACCATTAAGTATATACTAAAAAGAAACTCATGCACGTAAAACAGGAGACTTGAATAAAAGCGCTCCTAGCAGCATTTTTCACAATGGCAAAACATGACAACAACCCAAATGTCCAATAATGGAAAGGTGAATGGATAATTGCGGTATCAACAGTGGAATAATACACAGCAGTAAAAATGAATGAATACAACCACAACGACTATATGAATAATCTTAGCAACATAATATTTGGTGGAAAAAGGTAAGTCTGGAAGAACAACATACAATATCGTGTCCTTTTTATAAAGTTTAAAGTAACTAAAATTTTATAAAAGCATACCTTTTAGACATACACGTAGATGCAATAAAACTTATTTTAAAAGGTAAGCACAGGTGTGGTGGACACAGGATTAAGAATGATTACCTCGGTCAGGTAGAGCCCAGAGGATGTAAAGAGGTGGGGCCATGTGGTATAGGTTATTGTCAGGATCCTAGCTTTTGTTTGGATCTGGCGGGTTCACAGATGCTTGTTCTATTGATATTGTTTAAAAGAACTAAATAAAAGCAAGCCATGCATAGACTGATAGTGAGTGTCTGTCATAAACCCAGGATAACAATCAGTCTAGTTCCGTGCACTTGAGTTCCGATGAAAAGAACAAAAAGAAGAAACATAAGCTGGACAAGAGTTACATGAAACTATCAAATTTACTTTTTTTAAAAAAATTTTTTTTTTTTTTTTTTTTTGAGACAGACAATCACTCTCTTGCCCGGGCTAGAGTGCCGTGGCGTCATCCTAGCTCACAGCAACCTCAAACTCCTGGGCTCAAGCGATCCTCCTGCTTCAGCCTCCCGAGTAGCTGGGACTATAGGCATGCACCACCATGCCCGGCTAATTTTTTCTATATATTTTTAGTTGTCCAATTAATTTCTTTCTAATTTTAGTAGAGACGGGGTCTCGTTCTTGCTCAGGCTGGTTTCGAACTCCTGA